>APFE030739116.1:2286-22526 GCA_000404065.3 Pinus taeda | reverse complement strand
ATGCAAGCAAGGAAGCAGTTTGGTTGCAGAGATTGTGTTCAAGTATGGGGTTTGTACAGGAAGCTATAAGGATAGACTATGACAACCAATCTGCAATTTTCTTGGCAAAGAACCCTGCATATCATTCAAAAGACAAAGCACATTGATGTTCAGTATCACTTTGTGAGGGATATGATAGAAGACAAAAAGGTGTTGCTGGTAAAGGTGGACACTTTGAAGAATACGGCAGATGCATTGACAAAATATGTGAGCTCTGAGAAGTTCTCTTGGTGTAGAGAAACAATGGGCATTGCAGGGTTGGATGAATGACTAAGCTCTCTTGTGGCCTGTGTGGAAAGAAAACAACAAGTGGGAGAATGTTGGGTTGTGTTATATTCTTTCCATGACTAGCCCACGTAGTGAACTGGGGGGTTAGGGGCCGGGGGAGCCTACCCTTCGTTGTGTCGACTGGGTAGTGGGGGGGAGCAACCCCCCCTGTCCGGGGGGTTTGAAGGCGGTGGGTAGCCCCCCTCTACAAGGTCCGGGGTAGCGCCTTAGCAAAATTTTTTTGGACCCTATATTATGTTGGGCAGACCTACCTATGGTTTTAGATGCGTTGGTTTTTGGTCCATGGTATTAGATGCTTCAACATGTATAAATATGTATTGTAACATTGAAAGGAATATAATGAAAAATCAAGCTGGTAGTCCCGGTTTTGGGATCCAGGGGAAATCTCTGTGTATATGTGTTTTATGTGTTATGCTCTTGCATTGTTTATTTTTTGTGTTTTAGAATTCATATGAAGGTAATTTCTGTAGGAGGTTAAAACCTAAATTTCATAGATGGGTTCAGTAGATACAATCACATCTAGATTAGCCCGGAAGACCAGGATAAAACCACCTTCACTTATCCTTGGGGTACTTTCGCCTATAGGGTCCTTCCTTTTAGCCTATGCAATGACCCTGCCACTTTCTAAAGAGCAGTCCTGAGTATCTTTGTTGAGCTATTCCATGATGCAACATATATTTATATGGATGATTTTACACCATATGGGTGTGATTTCCAAGAGGCTCTATCTAACATAGGTAAGGTGCTGAACAAATGCATTGAAATGAACCTATCCCTTAGTCCCGAAAAACATGAGTTCTTTATGACTGCAGGGATTGTTATAGGTCATTCAATATCCTAGCAAGGACTGTTGGTGGACCCAATCAAAATAGCCATCATCCAAAGGGTCCCACCTCTCTAAAAACAAAGAGATGTCAGAAGTTTTCTAGGTTTGGATGGATACTATCGGAGGTTTATAAAAGACTTTAGCAAGTTATATTCTCCTTTATTTGGGTTGTTGGCTAAAGAATCTGAATTTGTATGGTCAAAAAGTTGTCAAGAGGCCTTGGACACCCTGAAGGACAAGTTGACCACTTCACCTATTCTCCGAAGCCCAAATTGGGACCTTCCTTTTCATATACATGCTGATGCCTGACACAAAGCCATAGGAGAAGCTCTAGGCCAGCGAGATGACAAGTTACCTTATGCCATTTACTTCATCAGTAAGAATTTGTCAAAGGCTGAACTGAACTACATAGTGACTGAAAAGGATATCCTAGCTATTGTGCATTCATTGAACAAATTTAGGCATTACATTATAGGTTACCAAACATGTGTACATAATGACCATGCTGCAATTAAATAATTGATGAATAACCCTGATGTGAATGCCTATATTATTAGATGGTTACTTTTAGTACAACAATTTGATCTAACTATTGTTGATAAGCCTCACAAGGAAAATGTTTTTGCAATTTTTTTTTATCCAGGTTAACTTTGCTTGTGGGGGAGGAAGGAATGGTTGATGATTAGTTACGGATGAACACTTATTCGTAATTTCATTTCTCTCTCCATGGTTTGCTGACATAGAAAACTATTTGGTGTGTACACAGTTCCCACCGAATTTTTCCTCCAAAGAGAAAACAAATATTGTGAGGAAGAGTACCCAATTCACTTGGATTGGGGGCAACCTCTTCAAACTAAGATCAAATAAAATTCTGAGAAGATGTGTTAGGGAGGAGGAAGTCTTTGACATCCTTCTGACCTGCCATGATGGGCCTTGTGGAGGTCACTTCATAGCTAAGAGGAAAACATTCAAGGTGTTACAAGCTGGTTATTATTGGCCCACTCTTCATCAAGATGTGAGAAGGTATACTAGTCAGTGTGATCGGTGCCAAAGGATGGGAAATCCTACTCCAAGGGATGAAATGCCTCTACAACCTCAAGTGACTTTAAAGCCATTTGACAAGTGGGACATGGATTTAATTGGACTTATTGACCCTACATCCAAGAAAAGTCAGTACATCATTGTGTGCACTGACTACTTGACCAAGTGGGCTGAAGCCAAGGCAATCAACACAACAACAGAGGAGAAAGGGGCTGAGTTCTTAAGGGAAAATGTATTTTACAAGTTTGGGTACCCTAGAGAACTGGTCACTGATCAAGGCAACCAGTTTACATCTCACATGATTGAAGACTTACTAAGCCATGATAAGATCAAGCATAGAACCTCCACTCCCTATCACCCACAAGCTAATGGGCAAATAGAGGTGACCAACAGAGCGCTGGAGGGCATTATGACCAAAGTGGTCAGTAGGGGCAGAAAATATTAGGCAGATAGATTAGTTGAGGCCACTTGGGCCTACAATAACACCTGGAAGACCACCACTAGATTCACACCCTATGAGTTGGTCTATGGGAAAAATGCCTTGATGTCCACTGAATTTTAGTACAATACATTGAGAATGGTAGCCCAACTAGATCTAGATCTCAATCGTGCACAAAAAGAGAGATTGCTCAAACTAAATGGGTTAGATTAGTTTATAATGTAGGCCCTCCTACACACAGAGGTGACTCAAATTTAGAGGAATATATCGCATGAAAAGAACATCAAGGAAAATAAATTTCAAGAAGGTGATTGGGCTTTTTTATATTATTCCAGATACAAATATTTTAAGGGAAAGTTAAGGACTAGATGATTAGGGCCGTATGTCATAGAGAAATGTCATGATAATGATTCAGTACAGATTAGAACCATTGATGCATAGGCCATTCATTTACTTGTTAATGGGAAAAAATTGAAGGTTTACAACAAGCCATTGTCAAAGAAACAATTCATTGATGGAATCAACAAGACAGTGATGGTGGTCGAACAAGTCTCAGCTTCTACCTCATCAAGTCATTGAAAAAGAAAAAAAGAAAAAAGAAAAAATAAGGAGACTCAGGTGAAAACCTCCATGAGGTGCCTAAGCCCCTCTGTTGGGCTGAAAACCTATTGAGGCAGCCCAATGGTATAAAAAAAAAGAATAAGAAGAGAAAAGAAAAACTGTGAAAATATTTTTTGCAGGTCAACGAGGACGATCAGAGCAACAAGAGAGGATTAAAAGGGACATATCCATTTCATGTTTTTATTTCTCCATTCATTATCTCTCATAATTCCATCATTCCATCCATTTTTCTACTCATTTAGCTTAGTTTGCAAGGGTTCTGTGTTTTCTATATGATTCCCTGTAAACCTACAAGATTCCCTGAAAACCATTAGGAAGGTCTTGTAGGAATTAGAATGGCTTGGGAATCCTAAAGGAAGTAACCCTAGAGCAAGGGGATGACCTACCTATGTCAAAAAATAAATTTCTACTTCACCATCTCATCACCATACCTCTCTCCACCATGATCACCCCTGCATTCATCCAAAAAAGTGAGTTTCAAAGATTACAATTTTCGAGAAAAGAGAAAAACAGAGAAAAGAGGAAGAATAAAGAGAACAAGGGGACACCACCTAAAGTCTATTTTCCTCATTCAAAAATCCCTAGACCTGTTCTCTACCCATGCCAACCAACCTCATGCTCCAGAAGTGGAAAATGATTAATTTGTTTTTAGGGAGAAGCAGCTACAAGACATCCTGTAGCAGTCGATCCCATAAAACAAAAATCATAGGTTGTTGTCAAATTCAAGCATGGAGATCCAAAGGTAAAAGAAGCTCCTCCAGAGCCTAGAAGCAACATCAAGATCATCAAAATCAACACCTAATACCTGCACATCAAAGAAAAACATCAAATAAAAATAATAATAAAAAAAGAGAGGAGAAAAACACATGCAGCTAGTACACAACAAGGACTTCATTCTTCAACAAACAACATCAAGGCATCATTACCATAGGTAAGTATATTGCTTCTACTCTCTCGTTAGCATAATATGATCAAACATGTAAAAGTTGTTAAAGAGTTGGTTTATAAGCGAAAGGTGGCCAGTTAACTTGGCCACCTTCACTCAATCAACGAGGAAGAGATAATTAATCAGTCCTTACACACGTGGTAGCGGTCAAGTCAAGGAAAATGAGAGATGAGGTTGAAAGTGGTTAAGCTACGGATGCCTGAAGTGGGAGTTCATTACGAAGTGAGGAGAATGATAATGTGGTTGTGGGACCAATGGTCCAAAAATAGATATTCGTACCTCGGATGCCAGCACACCATCCCACTCAAATAACCCATATGAGGAAGTGAACATTGATCTCCACACACATTCACATTCTAGAGGCTACACACTAGAAAACTCTCTTTCGTCCCTCAAGCAGTCTATAGGAAAGGCAGAATTCATTTTTTCCCTCTGTGGGAGCAGCTACAGGATCCTACAAGAAATCCTACAGGATGTTATAGGAGATCCTACAGGATGCAGAACAATGCCTACAAGATTGGTAGTGAGCAGTTCTACAAGGGAAAAACAGAGGTTGCCTTCATCAAGCAACAATAAGGGGGTAGGCTCTATACTTTCACACAATTTCCAAGTGAAAAGAATATAGAAAAGCCTTCTATCGTGTTGAAAAAAATTGCAGTCTAGGGGAATTGTATACACATAATTTTCATTTAAAATTCCTCATTCATTTAATTTGGTATCAAACATATAAAAGCCTCCATCCATTAGAGAAAACGACAGGGGGATTTAATAAGAGGGAACCCATCAACACAGTGAGGATTCATCAGCACCCTCCTATACTAGAGATATTCATAAGGCACAATTGGATGGGTTTCTTTGAGAAATTGAGGGGATATGATGATGAAGTAGCCAAAATATTTTTCTCTCTCCCTCATTCCACTAACTAGGACCCATGCCACTTTTGTGGTGAAAGGCCTCTCTATAGAACTCACTCCTAAAATCATAGGCATAATCACCAACCTTCCTTTAGGGATGCCTTGGAGAAAGGAGGATAAGGGAAATAGCCAAATTGCAAAGAAGAAATTATTTTTAGAAGGAGAGGAGGCCAGGGAAGACAAAAATGGAGTAAGAAGAGCAGGCCTGCCATATCCTTGGAATGAAATTAGCTACCAACTTATCAAGTATATCTCATGTGAAGATAGGTATAGTGTGGTATATGGATATCATTTTAGGATTCTCCAAGAGTTGAGGTTTGGAGCAGACACACCTCTTAAAAATAGACTCAACACAACCTACTTCCTTCTTCAATCAGTGATAAATATGAGCATTAAGGTGCAGGAAGGAAACCATGAATAGCTAGCCCATCATGGGTTAATAGACTTATCATAGAAGATACCCTCCAAAAACTTAGACTCCCTATCACATGGGAAACTTTTAGAGACATGAAGACAAAGGCATAAAATCCCTTGAGTATGAAAAGAGCCCCACTGCTAGTGAAAGGGATGAAGAAGAAACATAGAAGGATGAGGAAGAAATTGAAAAGGAGGAAGAAGAAATAGAGAGGGATGAAGAGGAAATAGATGAGGAAGAAGTAGAATAAAAGGAGAAGGAAAGTGGTGAAGAGACAGAAGAAGATGCAAAGGAGGAAACTGATGAACAAAGTGAGGAACTAGAGGGAGAAGGAGAGGAGAAATTCAAAGATGAGAAGGGGAATGGAAAAGGGGTGACAGAAGACAAGGAAGAATCAACCAGGGTATCCCCAAAACCCACTAAAAAAGAGGCATCAGCTGCCCTCACTGCACTTAGTACCCCTATCAAACAAAAAGGGAAGAGACATAGACAAACTCCATTGTACTTTAGGACAAGAAAAAGTACAAGAATGAGACAAGGAAAACCTCAAAATCCCACCAAGGTTCCTATTTTCATTGAAGACTCACCCAAACAACAGGAAAATATAGCTCCTCTTATGAAAAATCAAGGAGAAGGATCATTAGGACAAGACTCTCCCAAGTGTCCTATCACTTATGTTAGGAGGCTTGTCACTAGATCTGCCTCATCCAAAGGAAAAGGTCTCCTACAGGATACCCATAAGGACCTATAAGAAGCAGAGGAAATCCTACAGGAAACTTTGCTAAACCTACAAGAAACTTAGAAATTGGACAAAGAAGGGAGTATACAGCAAGAAACAAAAAAGGAGGATCCAAAGCTGAGGGAACCTAGTCCTCAACCTAAACTTGATTCCTACTATAGGTTCATTGAAGGGGTAGGGTCATTCCACATAAATTTTCCATCCCATTATTTTTTGAGCTTGATAAAGAAAGGGCAAGAACACATAGATCGATGCAAATTTCCAAATCCAAAGGAGTGGAGGACATAAGTCACATGGAGGAGAAAGTAAAGGAGATGGGCAGAGAACTGAACATCCTGAGGGACAGAGAGGCAATGATGAAAGCTCAATTGGAGGCAGAAAATGCATGGTTAAGAGGACAACTACAAGAGAGAGATAATCAATTGGCATCGATGGCCAATCTATCCTTAGAGGCAATCCAGTGTAGGATTCCATCTAAGTCCTATGCATTGTATCTCAAGGAAAAATGGTTGCAGTTCCAAATCAAGAATTTAGCACAGAGAGGCACTATGCCCTTCCAAGATTATAGATAATTCATTGATATTTGTGATCAAAGCACATTGGAGGATAGGGCTAAGATGCCTGAGTTCTACCTACATAACTTAGCCTTGACAGATCTGAATCCATTGGACACTAATTCAAAACTAGGGGACTTACACTTGATGGATTTGGCATCTTGGATGAACCTTGAGGTTTCAAGGGGTACATAAATGAAGAAAATAATAGCAAGGAAAGAAAAAAAACCTCTCATGATAAGAGTTGAGTAGTCAAATCCAATGGCTTTCATCAACACCCATAACTTGATTGCAAATAACCCTCAACTTGCACCTAGGTACCTTGCTACCCAAGAGCAAGCAATCACACACTTTGAGGACATGTTTAGGCTGTTAGGGGATGATAACATGCAAGCTTTCCAAAGGAGATGGATCACTCTTCCCTGCAACTTGAAATCAGAGAGTACCATTCTCCTCGGAGAATGAAATAAGCACTGAACATGACACCCATGTACAAGCAAGCTCTCCAAAGACTCAAAGTCAATTGGATTGGCTTGAAACTCAATCCACCACTTCTCTTAGGAATGTTGGAAGGAAGGAAGGAAGACGAAGAAAGAAAGTATTGGGAGGAGATAGAAAGGAAGGCAAGAATCTATGCACAGGAAGAGGAAACTACAGCAGAAGCATGGGATGTCAGTGAGGCCACTAGAGAAATAAACGACATGGATATTGATTGAGTTGCTTAAAATATGAGAAACACTTTCAGTAGGGGGTGACGATGAGCCTCATCATTGAGTAACTATATGGAACTTAATCCATCTCCTAGCTTATTAAAATCGACTCTTCTCATAATTTATTACATATTTTGATTGTGTTTTACTTAATGAGATGATTCAAAGTGAGATATTATGCCTAGTGGACTAATATGCATTGATTATAGGTTTTTGAGAGAAAATCATGGAAATTTTGGCTAATTAAGGGCTAAAACTCAAATGAGACAAGGAGGAGAGATTGTAGCAGGTATATCTTCCTCATTTACTCCTTACTCTTTCGAATATTCCTCCATCAACCACACTAGCTCGGAGTACAAGCATCCAAGTCATAGAGATTAAAAGGCAGCCAAGCAAGTGACAGTCAAAGAGCTAGTTATCTTGAGTTTGGGAGATGAGCCTCCCTAGGTTTAAGGAATTCATTGGAGATTTCAGTTGTATAAATAAGAAGGCATAGAGCCTCATTAGGATTTGAATTTTTCTATAAAAACACTAGTCATTTTCAAGTTCAAGACTTGTGGAAGACATTGTTATGTAATTTTTTTTTTTGATAGTTAGAATGAGCATTTCCTTGATCCAACACTGAGTTGATTCAGAGGGCTAAAGCTCTTGATTTAGGGCCCAACCCTATCAGCAAAGGCACCTCTTCTTGTATTTGTATGTTAGTCAATTTGATAGATTAATGGTTGAATTGTCTTTAGAATTATTTCATTGCAAGTAGTTGTAGATTTGGTTAGTTCGATTTCATTTATGCTTCACTTTAGCAGTATCTTAGAAGAGATAAAGGAACATCACAAATCTATCAGTAGGTGGATTTGGCCTCACTCCTTCCTTCATGGATCATGGTTTGAGGAAAGAACCCCTATGCAGCCCCAAAAAGATAAAAATTCTAGTTTCTCATGGAATTTAGGGTTTTCTATACTTAGGCTAGCATTTGATCAATTTGCAAGAATAGGATTTAGTTATCATTTCTTCTATATTTAGTCTTGCGTTATATCCCATCAAGGTTTCATGTTATTTTGCAAGGTTTCCTCATGCATGAAATAGGAAACTAGCTCATGAAATTCTGTTTTCCTTAGTTAATTGAAATCCTTCTTGTTTACATGATTTATGGATAAATTTAAATGGTTGATGTAGTGCAAGAGTTTCATTAGTACATAGAGATTTCATGATCAACAACCTCATTCTAGCTTCATCCAACCATGATCGTTCCTTTCTTTCACTAAAATCCTCACCAATTTCATCATTTCACAAGAATACTTCTCTAAGCTTGTTGAGAAAATCCAACCATCTCCCGACTCTAGTTTTGAGTTCTAAAGTGGTCCTAGACACTCCTTGGACTCATTCCATACACCAACCACCTTCCCTAATCCTTTTATCACCTTCAACAACCCTCCTTTTTCTCTCAACTGTATCCTGTAGGAATACAGGGGATCCTGTAGGAATTCAGGACATCCCGTAGAACACATTAGGACATCCTATAGGTTGACCTGTAGTGGCCATTTTTGAGGCCGAATTGTGGAAAAATCACCTAGGAAGCTAGAAAATTACCCCTACTTGTCTCTCAAGCCTTATAACCATTCACCATCATCCCTAAGCCACCTGCCACATCACCAAAATAAGTTAGCTTTCGTACTTTCTCATCAAAAAAGACAAGAAGAAAAACATAGTTATTTTATTCATTTACATGCACATCAGTAGAATGTTTGATGTTTCAATTTGTATACCTAGCACAGTAGGATTGCATACATATTAACATAGAATTCTTTTGAAGCAAATCCTCTTAGAATTTAGTTAGAAAAATGGTGTGTTTTAGCATTTGATTTCAGTGTTTTTTCGTACTATAGTAGACAAGCTTTCCCTTAGTGTACATTTCTCTTTTCCTCATTGGTAATCAAGCTTCTCTTGAATCCATAGAAGTATGGTTTAAAAAACCTTAGTGGTCTATCACCAGCTTAGTAGTGACAAAGAGAAGACCCATCACATTCACTTGTGTATACAACACTGTCACCTGCAATTTTATACGAACCCCGGGTTGATAAAGTAAAGTTGGTGGCCCTAGGAGTTGCAACATTCTTGCTGCAATATTGGTGCTCATTAGGGGGGATTCTATTATAGGACATTTTTTGACATCTGAACAGTGAGCCTCCTAATGGGATCAATCAACATCCTATTCCCCCTTATCACCATCTTGCACAAAGCCCTAAGCGCGTTCTCTTCATCCCCCAAAATTTCAGCCCTAAACTACATCACCTGAGCCAATTTTAGGACCAATGATCCTTGTATGCCTATTAGGGTGCGATAACCTACATGTTTCTCCACTATGGACTATGTTGGTCACGAGCAAGTTTCTCCCCTTTGCACTTGCATTAGTTCTATAAATCCATGAGAATGATTACGATTCTAGAAGCTTCCCCTTCTATGAGTTTCCAGAAGTTGTTTTAACTACTTACCTTTGATAAAACATTTAGATCCTATCCTACAACACTTTGGAGTTTTCACCACTTATTCTTTGATCCTATCCATCCATCAAAGGTGGATCTCAAAACCTAGATTGGTAATTGGATAAGAACTCCCAACTTACCCTACTTCTCTATATATTCCCAACCTTCTATGTGGTAGGGGGTTGGATTTTGGAGAGTGATTATTCCCTTATGTTGTTGTTGTGAGTGGTCATCATCTCATGCATTTAAGGTGATTGGAGGTGCATATTGTGACAAGAAAAGGAAAAGTTAACAACTTAGAAGATCTTTTCTATAAGATCAACTGCTACTTATGGTTGTAATCTCCTTCCATTTATATTAATGCAAAGAATTCATTGTTTTCCTATATGTGATGTTACTATTTCAATACCATGTTGATCTATGCATAGATATCTTAGTTTCTTGGCTTGTGTTATTTGACTATGCAGGTTCTAATTTTGGCATTTAGAGATGGAAATGGAGCTTGCAAGATAAATAAGGAGAAAAGTGTGTGAAGAATTCCAGGTAGGCCTCTCTCTGTCATATATTTACTTTAAGGAAAATCATTATGTTCCTTGTCTTTCTATTGTTCTAGGTTATCCACTGACCTAGGGGAGATACTTTTTCCACAATTATAAATCCCATATAACAACATGTCCATGCTGACCTCATCCAAGCCAATCACATGCTACCACCTATCCTCCTAAGGAGAGAGAAATGTTCCTTTAGAAGTTTGTTTTGAGACCATTTTCTTTGTTATTTCATTTTTGACTTACTGACCATTTTCTTTGTTTTTATTTGTTGTTTTCCGGGTTGGTGCTCCTTGCTCTATCTTCTTTGTTATCCTACCAAGACAAACCTCCAATATCACCCTCCACGAGCTGAGCTAGCGAAGTGGGCCTCCTCCTACTCCTTTTACATTGGTCCACTACCTTAGCTGTTGTGTCCTGACACTTACCTCCTAACGTTAGCCATGTGCTTCTCCAAACAAACCTCTGGGAATTCCTTTCCATGATATCATTGTTTGGTGGGCTCCACCCACTTAATGCATCTCGGTGCTTAACTTTATGTGCTGTATCAAATCTATTGGGGTACACCCACCAAGATACTCTTGGTGGGCCAGGTTTTAATGTGGTCTCCTTCACTTGTTTTCCATTGGACAACGCTTAACTTTTGTGTCCCGACTACCACTTGATCACTTAGACTTGGGCAATGAAATAATTATTTCATAGTACCACTACTGGGATGACATCATCCTACTCCTCCTCTAGCCAATAAGAATGATTATGATGTTGGGCTATCTTCCACATCTACCAGAGCTCTTTCTTAGAGGCTCCATCGATATTGGCACCAATTTTGGCACTTGTGCCAACTTTAGTTGTACGCCAAACACTCTAGCTTCCTTTAACTATTCTATGAAGGCCTTGGGGTAGCCAAACTTTGATTGGATTTATGTTTTCATACAGGAGGCCTTTTTAATACTTCCATATATCGTTGGAAATGTCTTCCATATATCTATGCATCTAGGTGGCTTACATATGCATTTTAGTTGATCTAGTGCTCCAAAACTAGCTCCAATGCCATTGCACTAATTTTGATCTTTTTCCCTTCTTGTGTGTCTGGAACCTACTTCTTTGAGGTATTTCTTTGACATATGTGCCTCCTTTTTCTACTTTTTGACATCAATGGCAACATATTTCCAACATTCTCCCCCTTTGGCATTGATGGAAACAAAAAAGTCAAATAAAACGACTTTTTCTCTTCTATAAACACCCTTAGTAAAACATGGGTGTTTCTCCCCCTAAGATAAACTTATGTGGTTGTGTATACCACTATTCCTCTTTTGATCTTATATATTTACCCCCCTTTATATTTATCCTTCCATAGATCTCTCCCTCAATTTTAATTCTATTTGATTCCACTAGATCTCTCCCCATTTGGCATTAATGGAAAAGACACCAACATGCTCCCCCTATCCCCATGCTTCTCTGGTCATGTTGATCCTTGTGGACCTGGAAGCTTCACCAATATATGCTAAAAAATATGCTAGCTTCCTAGCTTCCTCTTGGAGGAAGAGCTAATGAAGGGAGGAAAAAGGAATGACTCCCAATATTTGCCTTAAGTACTCGAATTGTTCTCTATTGAGTGGCTTTGTAAATATGTCAGCAACTTACTATTTTGTGGGAACATGCTCGAGATTCAAAATCTGAGTTGCAACCTACTCCCTCAAGAAATGATAGTTGATGGGGATATACTTGGTATTAGAGTGAAATACTGATTATTTGACATGCTAATTTCACTTATGTTGTCACAAATAGTGGGGATCATTTGATCATAAAACACTTGTACATATTTTAAAGTTTGCTTCATCCACAAAATTTGAGTTGAAAAAGAGTTTTCTGCAATATATTTTTCTTTAGTTGTAGATAAGGAAATGGATGCTTGCTTCTTGCTCAACCATGAGACTAGACTTTCTCCAAGAAATAAAGCACCACCACTTGTTCTTTTTCTATCATCCACATCACCTGCCCAATCAACATCAGTATAAATAGTAAATGGGAAATATTTACCTTTTGGGTACCACATTCCATAGTCCATTGTTGCTCTGAGATATCTAAGAATTGTTTTGGCTACTAATAGAGGGATTTTCCTAGGAGCTTCTTGAAATCTTCCAACTATTACAATAGCTTCCATGATGTCTAGTCTTGAAGGTATGAGATATAAAAGGCTTGCAATGATGGATCTATATAAGGTCTTGACCACTACTAGTGTCTCATCCATCTTGCTAAGCTTACAGCCTATCAGCATTGGAGTGCTGACCAATGAGCATTCTTCCATGCCAAATTCTTTATCACTTCCTTGAGATACTTGCCTTGAGAAATAAAAATTCCTTTAGGGATCTGCATTATCTGCAATGCAAGGAAATATGATAGCTCTACAAACATGGAAATCTCAAATTTTACCTTCATATTTACTGCAAATTCACCGGTTAGAAAATTTGAATCACTATCAAAGATGATATCATCACCATATACAACTACCACAATGAGTTTTTTGTAATTTGTTTTGACATAGAGATTATTTTCAGTTGCTCCTATTTTAAATCCACACTTGAGAAGGTAGCTGTCTAGATTTGAATACCAAGCCCTAGGATCTTGCTTGAGGTCATACAATGCCTTCTTAAGTATGAAAGCATAGTCTAGTTTCTCTGTCAACTGAAAAACTTATGGCTTTTGTATATAAATTTCCTCTTATATCTCTCCATTGGCCATTAAGAAAAGTAGATTTGACATCCATTTGATAAATTTTGAGTTTTTTAAAACAAGAAAATGCCAAAAACATTTTGATTTCTTCTAATCAGGAAACATGAGCAAATGTTACATCATAGTCTAATCCTTCTATTTGAACATATCCTTTGCACACCAACCTAGCCTTATTTCTTACCACTTCTCCATGATCATTCAACTTATTGCTAAATATCCACTTTGTGTCAATGACATTCTTGTTTGCAGGTCTTGGGAAAAGTTATCAGGTCTATTTTTTCTCTATTTGGTTTATTTCTTCATTCATTTCCTTCAACCAATGTTTATTTTGGTTGACTTGAGCAACATCTTTTGGTTCCTCCATGGAAAATAGTGCAACATGTGCCTGGGTGAGCAAATTCCTTCTTGTCCACACTTCTAAATTTAATTCACCAACTATCTGATTGGTTGGGTGATGTTTTTGTACATATCTTGGGGGATCTCTAGCTTGAGGACTAGAGGGATATTCCTTGCTTTCTTCTACATATGAATCATCATTTTCATCACTAACGATCGTTGGTTCATCGGCACTAGATTTTGTTGATTTATTTTAATCTTGAACAACGTGCTCATCCACTTGTAAAACTATGCAATCAATGATCCTTTTGTGACTTTATTGTAGCACCTGTAAACTTTATTATTTAGTGAATAACCCAAAAAAATTCCTTTATTTGCTTAAGCATTGAATTTTCCAAGTTTTTCATCATTTTTCTTAATGTAACATATGCTGCCAAAAATTCTAAAGTGTTTAACTATTGGAGGTTTGGCAATCCATAGCTCATATGGCATTTTGTCACTATTGGGTAAAAAATGAGCTTTGTTTAGAATGAAATCTACTATGTGAATATCCTCTACCCAAAACCTCTGTTGAACATTCCTCTTGGTCATCATTGCTTTGGCTAACTACTACACTAACATGTTTTCTCTCTCTATAAAACCATTTTTTTGGGGAGTCTCTGCTATGGTAAAATATCTCTTGATGCCATTTGTCTTACAGATATTATCAAACTCCTTTGAGGTGTACTCACTGCCATTATCTGACCTGTTGCTTTTGATTTTTCAATTGGTTTCATTCTCATCCATAGCTTTGAATTCTTTGAACTTCTCGAAAGCTTTTTATTTCTCTCTTAGAAAGGAAACCCCCACCACCCTACTGAAGTAATCAATTATTAGCATGAATAGATCTTACCTATGGTTTACTACATTTTGGATGGTCCACACAAATCCATGTGCATCAATTACAATGGCTTTGCTGAAGAATTTTCCTTTTCCTTGAAAGGAACTTGAGCTTGTTTTCCTAATTGACAATATTTTCAAATAAATTTTCTCTATTTTTTAAATCTTGGGGAGGTCCTTGACTGCATTTTTATTTCTAAGATTGACATTATGGTCAAAGTTTAGATGTCCGGGCCTTTTTTGCCATAGCCAACTCTCATCTTTCTTTGAGAATCAACACTTTGTTGTCTTTTTTTTGAGCACATAGATATTATTTTCTATTCTTACAACCTCAACAACTATTTCACCTATGCCTGTGGACTTGATTTGACAATTTTTAGCTTTGAAAACCACATCATATCCTTGATCACACATCTGAAACACACTTAGCAGAGTGCGTTTTAGCCCATCAACATACAAAACGTTCTTAGCTTTACATTTTCCATTTGAGAGACTGGTTACTTCTTTTGAAATTATTTTCTTGGAGAATTGTTACCAAAGGTCATATTACCGTTTTCAATAGGCTTCCAAGTGAGAAACTTGCTTCTATCTCCTCTCATGTGCCTAGAACAACCACTTTCCACACACCAATGGCTCCCACCATTGTGAGCATACAATGCAATGCCACGTTGCTCCGATTTCTCTTTCTCTTTCTAAACATTGAGATTATGTTAAATATTCTCAATAACTAGCTCTGTCTTATTTTCTTTAAGCCTACAATTAAATGCTATATGCACAATTTTTTTGCAATTAAAACACTGCACTTGATATTTCAGCGGAGAAAAGGAATTATTATACCTGGGTTTGCTTCTTCTTCAATGAATTCTTCTCTTGGACCTAAGGTTTAAGTAAGAGAGGTTAACCTTGTAGTTTGTTACTCTGTGGGCATAATTGGAGCATGTGAAACAATACCCTAGGAAGGTATCATTGTACCTAGATGGTTTCCTTTTGCACTAACCAAAATTTTGGGCAGTTTGATTTGCATGAAAAACGTACTCCCTTTGTTTCTGTTGATTTCTCTTTTTCTAAGTAAGTGTCTCTTGCTTCTTTAAAAAATTAATTGTTGCTGGACATGAAACTAGAAGGCTAGAAAAAATCTAACTAGGCTCTCTCCATGCTCAAAAATTCCTCTAAACTACTCCTAAACTGACTTTGCCTCTAGCACTAAAAGATTTGATTTTGAAAAAATTCCATCATAAAGTGCTCAAATCAGAAAACTAAGGTTGACATCGAGTCTAAGACACTCAAAAACACCATCAGAAAACTAAGGTTGACATTGAGCTCAAAAAGGTTAAACATTGAGTAAGATATGATTCCACAAACCAATCTCTATTATTTTTCCTGCAAATTGGGAAAACCTACTAACTGCATGACATTAGTACCCTTTTCTCTGTCTGTCAAGTGACAATTTTGCCTAGGACTAACGAGATTCATGCCGCAAAAAGTGTAATCTATTGCCTCTTTAATTTTTCCAATAACCCTTATGCACAAAAATTGGGTCGTGTGGAGCACACAAGGTCGAGGGTCGGGGCCAATTTCCTGCCCCCGTCGGCTAAGCCCTCTACTCCGTCAAGATAGGATCACGTAGTCAGTGATGTGGCTAGGGGCCAAGGCTAACTTCCTACCCCTACCAGCTAGGCCTCCGCCTATGGTTGCATGGAATTGAAGAGATCAACTTTTGGGGCTCATTTGCTTGCGCTATCTACCTAGACCTCCTCCACATGTAAATATGGTGACCGATGGGACCATGGGCTAAGACTTACAATCCAACACTCTCCACCAAGAGATTTACCTCTCACTGGTGGTCATGCGCATCACACATGATATGGGGATGGGGCCTAGTCCTTGCCTTGACTCTACTTCTACTGTGGGCAAATGGGTGATAACATGACTAGGGGTCAGGGCTCACCATCTGAGCCATCCTCCCAAATGTTCAATAATATGAATTTAAATATAAAATAGTGTCTATACAGGTTAAGATTCATTGTGTTGGTCTATTAGTATATTTTTTGGTTTTGTCACGGGCGGTCGAGGGGTCGAGCCCCATTGAGGCCTTCGTGCCCATACAAAAAAATTTCACCAATCATAGAGGGCTATGTGGCACCCGCCGATAGGGCCACATGGCATCCTCTAATTAGGCTTCCTCACAATTGCGTGAACCAATCAAAACATGCTAATTGCACATTGTATGATGATGCCACATGCCAAGACCTAGTTGGTTTGCTTCCAACTGTACCCTACATAGTCAGCTGATGACGTCAGCTATACAAACTACTCAATCAACGCTATTGTTAACTTTTTAGTTGTTCATCAAAAACTTTAGAATGCCATAATTTCTTCATACAACATTGGGTTGAGGTGATTACAGCATTGTTGGAATTAGGACGATGAACACTATGACTTGACACTAATTTCTGGAGATTCCGAGCACTTTCATTTTTGAGCCTATTTTTTATTTTTGGATCATACCTCCCCACTAGGAACTTTTGTGCCTCCAAAATTTTTATCCTGTATTAGTAAATAAGTGAGGAAAAATCTCATTAACGTTCCTGATCTCAATCCTTTCTATTTTATTTTACTTGGTTCCTTAGAGCTCTAATCAAGGTACTCCACCTAGCCTCTGCATGAAGTCCTTATCTTCTTGTCAAGAATTAAGCCACAATTCTTCTAAACATGAAATAACAAAAACTTTGATGGATGGAATCTGAACATTCTCTCCAAAATCATCTTTCTTTGGATCAAACAAACTTCACCTTGAAGTCCCTCTTTGTTGAACCCAAAATTGATTTTCCACTTGGAAATCATAAGCAACTCAATGCTTTCCATGCACTGATTTGTACTTTGCTTTGTTGTCCTCAAACTGCACTTGTAATATTAGATGCACTGGTTGCATTTATTCATTGAAATTCTTAGTTTTTTCCACATAATCATGGTCATATTCTGCACAATCTTTACCAAAGAATAAATTCACAGACAAGCTTAATATTGAAACAATAGTATAAGTGAGTGCTTGACACAACTGTAGACATACTGGATTACATACAAATGCTCCTAGCAAAACTCCCCAAGAAAATGGACTTATCATCAAGCCAAAATAACATAACATGTCAAATAAAACACACTTGTTGCAAATAAGTGATTGTACATGACTTCACTTTGAAAAGTACCCAAACAAGAATTTACAAGTAGTAATTACTATTTTACAAAAAATCAAACTGTAAAAAATAGTCTACCCATCCTTTTCCTATCCCAGGCTTATGGGTTCTTCTATACACTCTCTACTTTGAAGGATTCTTTAGCAACTACATCAGTTTACATATTTCCACCTATTTCTTTCCTTACAAAGGATCATATGACCTGTTTTTCCTTCTTGGGACAAAGTTATGGATGAAGTTTCCAACACTTTTCAATCCAGTGCCCATTCATGCTACAATAGGTACAAAAATTCTTTCGATTTCCCATTGAAAAGGAAGTCTTCATAACAATGAGAGATTCCCCATGCTTTTTCCCAAGGATTTGATGCATTCTTTTGACCATCACCTTACGTTTCTCACAATCAACCAAACAATGGTCAGCTACATCACAAAATGTGCAAGTAAACTTTTCCCATAAATGATAAAAATACCAAGATTTCTAAAATCTAGATGACACTTATACATGTCCTTTGGACTATGACTTTGACAATGAGGACTGGAATTTTCATTTCCCTTCAAACATTCATCTCTCTTTGGAGACAATTTTCCATCATCACTACCATCATGGTGTGACATATCATCACTTGAAGATTTCTTTGCCTCAATATTTTTAGAGCATTCTCCAATTTATCCATGACCATTACCAAATCCTTCATATCGTGGTCATTCTTTCACCTTGATAGGATTAGTAAGAACTTAGCCATTTACTCTGAGGCCTCTTCCATCATAACCCATCCAAGTTAAAATCGTTGTACCAATACCTTTGGTATGCTTTTCAAAGGCTGCAAAAGATGTGTTATCAACAAGGGCTGAAGGAGTAGAACTAGAAATTCTAATTATCTCCTTTGGCTTGTCACCCATCTTTTCTATTGCAGATGCTAATGAAGAAGTGGCTGATGACTCAGTCCAACCTCTTTTACCAACTGGCACATAAGGATAATATTTCATATGCTAACAAAACCCACAAGCATCATTCTCAAAATAGGGTCCATATCCTATGTACGGATCATGAACACAAATCAATTTCATTTTAGAGGGGTTATTTGATGATTTTGGGATGGAAATCTCACCAGTTTATTCCTCCACTAAATGTTGCAACTGTAGGTGCATTTTCCTTTTCTCCTCCTTTGCAATTTCAAGCAATCTCCTCATCTCAACATTCTCCTTTCAAAGATACAGACTAATATCCTCCAACTCTTGGAGTCTTTCATGCTTCAATTTCTTTCCCATACTTGAAACTGGTCAGAACCTGCTATGATACCACCTCATATGGAAATGGAGGAAACATTCATATCAAAAACTGACCGTCCTCTGATATTTTGCAAGCTAAAAAAATTGTTCTTTAAAGATAAACAAGTTTCACAACCTCTTCAAGGTTGTGAGTTAAGTTTGCACATGAATTTAAAAGAGAAACAAATTCATATGTGTCTCAAGATGATAAACATGAACAGAAGAAAGCATCACTTTATGATGGAGTTCAACCTTCCTTGGCTACATCTCCAGGCCTACTCCAACAGTTAGAATGATATAATTATTTTAACAGTAAATGAGTACATACAACTTGTTGACAGTAGAGTGGCTTGTTTCTCCTACAAACAAACATAATCTTACAAAGAATTCTTACTTATAAAAATGATTCCCTATAACAAGCCATGAAAATGTCAACATAAAAAAGGACTCTCACACAATATGTCCTTCTTCTTCATCAGAAATCAAAAGCATAAGCATGAAACTCCTCCACAATGAAGAGTTTAAGAGGGATTCTCTCCATAATACATTGATAAAAGACTTTAAAAAGCTACTCTACAGAAGTAACAGTTGTTGCAGATGAAACTGGAAGGATGGAAAACCTATAAATAGGATCCTTTCATGCTAAAAAATGCCTCCAAACTACTTCAAAACTGACCCGACCTCTAGCAGTAAAAGAATTGATTATCCAAGAAATTCATCATAAAGTGCTCAAATCATAAAACTAAGACTGCCATTGAGTCTAGGACTCTAAAAAAGCTTCATTTGAGCTCTTATTGAGCTCAAAATGGTTAAAATTGAGTAGGATATGCTTCCCTAAGCCAACTTATGCTATTTGTCCTACAAATTGGCAAAACTTTCTAATTGCGCAACATTTTCACTGTTTTCTCAGTTTGTCGAGCGACAATTTTGCCCAGGACTTATGAGATTCCTACCTAAAAGTGAAATTTTTTGCCTCTTTAATTTTTCCAATAACCCCTATGTGAAAAAACTAGGTCACGTGAAGTGCATATGCCTCTTTAATTTTTCCAATAACCCCTATGTGCAAAAACTAGGTCACGTGAAGCACATATGCCCGAGGGTTGGGGCCAAATACCCACCCCTACCAGCTAAGCCCTTGTTACACTGAATTTTGTCACCTTGACTATCTGCAGTTTATATGGCCTCATTAATAGCCATATTGTCCTCTTTGTCAAGCCCCATGCCTCTGCTCTTCATGTCAAAACTTCAAAAAGAGAGAAAGTCACT
>APFE030739114.1:0-11892 GCA_000404065.3 Pinus taeda | reverse complement strand
ATAGAAACAACACCAATAGGAAAGTAGATCCCCACAACATGAAATCATTGATTAAAAAGGAGAGGAAATTCATCAAAGGTGAGTAACCAATGATAGAAACCCAACCTACTAAATATGTTAAATTTATTGTTTAACTAGACAGTTTGTGCACTAATATAATTGATGGGTCCCACATATAAACAAGTTATTTCATTTTATTAAAGATGGTAAAGGACTAAGGGAAGATGAGAACTTGGATGAAAGAGAAGAAGATACATTTCCATATCATAAAATTTGAAGAAATCCTTCATATATAATGTAGTGGCCAACTCTTTATAATAGCCTCATGAAGAAGTGATCAGATATATGATACAACATACAAATCTTAACACCAAGAGGATTATGAAGGACGATGGAAAGTGTGTTGGATCATTCACATAAATAGACTTTGAAGATAACTACAAGATGTCAAAGGTTGAAATCTACTTCATCAATGAGTGGTTGGGATTCTTTACTTGTGACATCCCAATTAGTAAGCAATAATAATTTTCCCACTATAATCATTAGATTAGGATACACATAGGTATCCCAATTAGTAAGAAAAATATATAGAGAGAAAATTGAAACTCATGTGAGGATAGGGTAGGTGCCAATGATATATGAAATAAATAAGGGAGGAAATTTTTTCAAATGGACCACTATTTTATCCAAATCACTTGTATAAGATACCATAGACTCAATTAGATGCATTCTTAGGAATACTAGAGTTTTGCCAATCTTCCAACCTATTGGATGTGGTTTTTGCTTCCAACTTATTCATGATGTCAGGATGGCCTTAGTCCCCAGAGAAGCCCCCTATTCCTGTCTATTTAAAAGCTTTATGGAAGTACAAGTACATATTTTAGCTCCCTTATATGTGATGGTTTCTTGTCACCATTATAAGAGATCATGTTTTGTAAACCCCACATAAGGATATATTCAAAGCCTATAAAAGGTATTTAAAGACATTGGATAGTAAGATCTAGATGAATAGTCCATTTATATTAGGATTTATGTTGTTAGATAGGTAACTCATATGCTTTTAGATTATGTTCCAAATAGGTTCCTTAATCAAGAACTTGGATACTAAACTAGACTACATAGTTTTAATGCATGTATCATCAAATGTCAAATGAATTTGTTCCCAACTTATCCATTATATATAGGCATGTAAGCAGTAATAAATTCTACTTGGGACAATATGGAAGATTAAAAGATTGATGGGTGTCATTTTAAATTAGAAAGAACTTAAATGTGTGATCCCATAGGGATTATTGAAAAAAATAGACTTGATATGAAGATATCCTTTTCCCTACCAATACAAGGAGGATGAAGTTGAAAAACCTCATAATAAAAATTAAATTATGAAGCTTTTCGAAATAATAAACAAGCTATTGCTAAGGAAAAAGAGAGAAGAAAGAAAGATGACATTGAAAGGGTTGTTGCTGAGAAACAATACCCTTAAGGGAAAAGAAAAGAATGATAAAAGAGAAGAGTAGAAGCATTAGAGAAAAATAAAGAAAAATAGGATGCCAAAAGAAAAGGAGCACAAAGAAAGACTACTAAGAAAGAGGAATTGACAAAGAAAAACAAGGTTGATGCCAAAGCTAAACATATTAAATTATTAGAAAAGAATGTAGAAGATGAAAGGAAATCTAAAGAAGATGAAGATGCCAACAAAAAGGAAGGATCTAAGAAAATGCCAAAGCTACTGCATAGGTTGATACGTTGAAAGTTGTGGTTGAAGTGGAAAAAATTAAAGCTACATGAGTTGGTTAAAAAGGAAGTTGGAGCAAAAGTTGAGGAGAAAAAGAGACTAGAAGAATAACTAAGGAAGAAATATTATAATTATAATAGAGAAAAACATACAAGATAGGAAGGGGAAGAATTATCCCAACAAAATAATGACAATGAGGGGCATCTGGAGCATCAATATTTTTCACTGATGGACGAAGTCTTCACTACTCAAACATTTCCTAGTACCTTTGGTCCAAGCATGGTTGCATCATATGCAACCCCTTTTAAACAACACAATTTTACTTATGGAGATGCATTAAATCAAAATCATGAGGCATGGACACCTTATGTGAGGAGATGGAGGAAAGAATGAGACAAAGATTCAACAAGCCAAGTGGGGAAGCCTTCTATAGGAGGCAATTCAAAGAACTAAAGAGGGGATATGAATAGACAAGAAGAGTTGAATCTTCATATGGGATAAAATGATAAAACAATGGAGCATCCTAACAAGTAGGAAGGAGAAACAAACAATTAGCTAATTGTGCCAAAATAAAAGGTTTTCTCCAATTCCCTATTGTATATGTAAGAGGAACTCGATGAAGAATAGGAGTTTTTCGTTTGTAATTTTCTAAATTATTTTATAAAATTAATGAATGGGAAGCCATTGTTGGCCAACCTATTTTGGAAACAAACTTCAATTCTGAACCTCAACATATGTAGAACTGTTTCTACTAGTTTGTTGATTTCTGGAATGGTGTAAGCATTTTCTTTTATAGTGTAAACTTTTCTCATGTATGATAAACTTGTCTTATTTTGTTTAGTTCAAAAATTGTTTTCCTATAACCATAGCCATAAGAATATTATAGTAGTCAATTATCCAATTTCAACCTTTTTCAGAACGAAAAAAGCTATATTGTATTATATAAGAAATATAACGATTTCCAAAAGAGATACGTATTCATATGATTTGTGAGATATGACCATATCTGTCGAAAAACGGGTCATCAAGATAAGGCCATTCCTGTCCCTGTATGTAGAAAAAGGATGCACAGATAAAACTACCATACTGTAGGACCAAGATCCCCATCATTTTCATCAAAATAGCTATGTTATCCAATTTCAACCTTATATGTTATGCAACTAGTTATCTAGATATTTGCCTTTATTTCCCTAGTAACTTTCTTACTAAAGATATAAAATATTAATATATTTGGTGCTATATTTATCTACTGGTTTTGTTAATTTAACTTAGGCATTATTTTACATATTGCATGTAATAATAGTCGCATCTCATCTATTGCAGCACAAAACAACCTAAACAATAATTTGGGCCACAACTAGCAAACCCTTCAAAATTAGTAAAATGTTGTTGAGCCATAATCTAATTGAGTTCCCTATTCTAAACACTGTAATGATTAATTAGAACCTTCCATTAGAAAGAATCCTTATTAATTGTACAAAGCCATTTAACCCTAATAACAGAATTAGAATGTTGAATCCAAATGTAAACTTTGAGAATTTTATAAAAAAATAGAATTATTAAATAAATTTGCTAACATTACTACAAACTAGAGTAACAAAAAATTCATTACTCATACTAAAACTTATATAGGGCTAAATCTTTATAAAGATCTAGCAGGTACATGATCATACTCTATGATTATTTATTTGAAAAATAAATTATAAAAATTACGAGGCACACTAAAACTCATGTAGAGCTCAATCTTTGTAAAAATCTTTCAGAGTAAATGTATGATATATTATAAATATTATTATCTAAATTGAAAAAGAATAAGACTATTACTTTATAAATAAGTGTTTTTATCTGAAATCAAGCCATCTAAATTATGTAGGCGAAAAAAGCAAAACCTCAGAAAAAACAAATTTACAAGTCATAGATATATTAAAATGAATCTCCAAAAAAGTTAAAAAACAGAAAAGAGAATAGCATACACTAACCATAGTCTCTATTTCTTTATTTTTTTTATACGAGATGTGATGCGGATATATTCTTTTTTAACAGATCTTCTCATTATACTAGAGTCAAAACTTGTAGTTTTTGTTTTCTAATAATATTTTTATTTTTTAATAATATAAATTAATAGGTCTAATATTAGTTATATTATATTTACTATTATATGGTTAATGTGGTGATATAGTGAAGATTTTATTTGTTTAAGTATTGATAAATATATAACAAAAAAATTATTTATAATTTCGGATTTTATTTCGTTTTGAATTTAAAGGTTTTGAAAAAAACGTAAGTGTTGAAGAAATATTCTATCTTTTATAAGAAATATAAGACAATTTTTTATAAATTAAGTATATTTTAAACTCAAAACTTGGTGGAATTTTAGATATGCAATTTTTAAATTTATTAAAGCAATGCAAATTAACAAAACCCTCCTTTAAACCTACATGGTTTGTAAGTATTTAGACGAAATATTGATGAGCATATTCTTTATCCAAATCTAAACATCAGTTTAAAAAAAATCACAGATTCTCATTTAAATTAAAATAAAAACCTTCAACTATAATTTTTTATAGAATAAAGTTTGTGATAAAAAAAATTATATTCAAAAAAATATTATAATTTAATATCTGTATTAAATGTGTAATATTAAAATTACTAAGTAAAAATAAATCAATCAATATGATGATAACTTTCTTTATTAGTAATTAAAATGTATTCTTATCCTAAAATGCTTAATTTAGGTTGATTTCTTGCCGTTTTGGCCTGAATAATAAACACCTTAATAATAATATGTTTTATTATCCTAAACGGTTTAATTTAGGTTGATTTCTGGCCGTTTTACCCTCAATAGTAATAAACACCTTACATAATAATATTGTGGTGAGGTGTATATATATTCTTAAATTATATTTATAATAAAAATGGATAATTAATATATATTTTACCATATTAAGTACTATTATCTGAATGCTTTATATAGATATTTATATCCCTGGTAATAATAATAATTTTATTTATCTATTTTATAATTTAAGATTGAATTTTTCATACTTCATAGAGAAGTAAAGGTGGTATGAATTTTTTATATAATGTATGTATTTGAATGATTTTATCTTCAATTGAATTGAAAAAAAGTTGGGAAATCAATCTCAAACTAATGTACAAATTGATTTTATTTATTTTTTGAAATAAAACAAAAAATAAAAATAAGAAGAGGGAAAATTTATAATAATTCAAATTATTTTATGGTTATTTTTTATTATATGACTTTTTTTCTTGACTTTGTTGTCATACAATTAATGCTAAACACTAATTGCCTTCATGCATACAACACATAGAGCAAATGTTATGGTTTTTTGCTAGCACCACTAACATGCCATTTATGGTATTTCGGGTCTGGATCAAGGAGATGGTGTCACGCTGACCCTCCTCCTTCATTCAATACGCATTAAGCACATGTTTAATCACTCTGTCGTCTAGCGAGATAGGAACAATGTTAAATCACTTGGTGTCCAAGGCAATCACCACCCATTTCCTCTGCTATTCGAAGGTGGCATAAGAATCCAAAAAAAAGGAATTGCTCTTGATCTCACATTTATCATGGTTCGGAAACGTGGGTGAGCTAGCAAAGGAGGTTGAGGAAGAGGATGACCCCCCCCCCTCCCTAACATGTGCAAGGGGGTGAACACTTTGATTGCAACATCCCTCATTGTTATCGACACATGGTGGCTGATGCGGAAACTTGGGAGCTCAGGGTCACAAATGCCACCTTTGGGCTTTGCGCAACCTCCTTGGTTGTCGTTACATAGATAAGGAATATGTCAATGTTCTTCTGGAGGGAAATGCCCTCGATATGGAGTTTCATCTCCACCATGCTAATGCAACTTATTGTCGTATCGCGGACCTCCTGGGCGTGCATCTCCAATGGTCTGAGTCCCCCTCCACTGAAATTGTGAACGATTCGCCTCACTCTCTCCAAAGCACATGGAAGCACACCACAATAGGCCATGTAGCCCTTCACCTTGGTGATGCCAATATTGCAACAAGTTGAAGCATGCCTTAGTCAGTTCGTGCCCCTCCAGCAGCGAAGGCAGACAAGTTAGCAGTCAAGGTTGCACTCCTCTCCAACAAGAATCTGGGTGTCCTGCCTCCTCCAACTAGCCAACCTTCACGGGACTCCCTTTGCTTGATGACTCAAATTATTACAAGCAATGTCCTGTGGTCCAGAAGGACCATCCAAAGCGATATCTAGGCTTTGCTACTCTTCAAGGTAGCCTCTTTTGTGGTTCTATGTCTTTCTATTCCATGGCTTTAAGTTCTCTTTGTTCTTGGCTCTAATTATGATGTTGCTCATTTTGTTGCTATGCAATTGTTAGGAGGCTCTTTGGTTTCTCCTATGGGAGCAGAGGCCTCCTCATACTTGTCTCCATGTTTTTCTCTCTCAGCTTTAGGTCCATCTCTATCGACGGTTTCTATTGAGCTCTAAAGCTCAGAAGTTTGTAATTTTTGTACCACTTATGTAATACAATGATCTTTTACTTTAAAAAAAACTATATGACTTTTTAAAGAAAAATATTTATTTATTATTATTCTCTTCAACTCCTAGTTCTATTGACTTACTTTCTTTATTTACATTTTAATTTTTAATGATTATTATTTATTCTCTAACGTTTTAGTTGAATATAATAACAGTCTAGATCCATCTTAAATCTAGATCTACCAAGCGCCGAGAGGGATCAAATCTCTTTTCACTTTAAAAAAAGTTTGTATCTGGAGAGATTGATCTCTATTAGCTCTTGGTAGATCCAGAGTTAAGATAG
This sequence comes from Pinus taeda, assembly GCA_000404065.3. NCBI lineage: Eukaryota > Viridiplantae > Streptophyta > Pinopsida > Pinales > Pinaceae > Pinus > Pinus taeda. The sequence continues at coordinate 5,343 of APFE030739114.1, read as the reverse complement.
ATCTAGGCTAGTTTTTAAAAATATATAAATTTTATAGGTTTTATTTCATGTCTCAAATATACTTAAGTATTAATGTTGTGTTGGCTAAATAATATTTTTATAGATTAATATAAATTATAATATATTAATAGTAATTTATAGTTGAAATTTTTGAGAAAAAAAAATTATAATTTTTTTTTTATTATTAGTTTTTAATTGTTCATAGAAAATAATTATTATCTTAAACTTAATTTGACTTAGTATAAATGAAATACCTTTTTGGTTTGAAAAATATAATATCTAGCATGTTTGTGACTTCTTGTTGTTTAAAATACACTTTTGAATGTGTAAATAGATTTTCACAGTGAAAACCCCATGAGGGACTCAATCTTTACAAATTAAACACATGATTTTTAAAAAAATGTATTGGATTTTGAACAAAATTGACAAAAAAATGGCTTCTAATAGAACCATTTAATCTATTAATTAGACTACCCGAACTTAATTCCTAATCTTGATTAAAAAACATCATAACCTTTAATTATTAATCTGTTTATAAATTATAGTGTTTAATTCTCATTTATTTATTTATAATTTTTTAATTTACTTATAAATTGAGATGGACATTTTCATGTATATTATTACTATAATATTATTTAAAGTGTTTAATTGATCTCTGAGATACAAATATTGCATATATATATATATATATATATATATATATATATATATATATAGTTTTAATGTATACAACATATTTGTATAATATATTTATTACTATATTAAATTTTGATGGTCAAATTTAACTACCCTACATTAATATTAGTTAATTTTTATTAATCTTAATTGGATTTTAAAATTTTATTATTTTTTTTTTTAAATTCTATTAAAATGAATATTATATATAAATATCACATGAGTGTATAACTTATCAAAAAAGATCCATTTTTAGTCATTGGAATTTGATTTTGCTTAAAGTAGCTTTTGAGAAAAAGTGTTATGATCCATGGTTTGGTTATAAGTGGTTTTGTACTTTATATTTATTTAATATATTAGTTTTTGCCTCAGGTTTTGTAATTTATATTTATCCAATTTATTAATTTTTGTTTATTAAATTTTCTTTTGTAAGTTAAGATGACCGAGGTAGATCATTGTTAGGTGAAATTATTTGAGGTTAGTTCACATTTTATTTTTTATATTTATATATGTTTTAACTTCAATATTAATTAAAAAATATGAAGCTAACATATAATTTTTTTTTCTATATATATTTTTCCCGATATTTAAAAGTATTGACAAACTTTCTTACATGACACTTACACATCTTATATCACCCTCCTCCCACATCCACCCAAGCAACTATGCCAATGGGGGTAAACATGAGACAAAAGGCTACTATGATCAGATTTGACCTCCTAGGTAACCTTAAGGAAGTGGAATCGATGGAACATCACACATAGTCATCCAACATCATTAACAAAACCCTCAGGAGACAAGTCAACCACTCAGACAACTTGTCCTTGGGTCCCACTGTTGTTCTGGACCTCTGAGGCCATAATCACTCTCATGTTATGGGCAAGGGAGTGACTAGAGACATAAATTCCCTCCCATAGGCCTGCATGCCAGTGACTTTGGACCAAACTTTCCAGTTCTGTGCTAGGGACCCTAAGATTTAAGCCACTTTTTCAGGCCTAGAGCCCAAGCCACTGCCCAGAATCGAATGATAACTTGAAATCAAGGAAAGCATTGGGAAACAATGATGCAAAAGAAATAAGTTGAACAAGACCATAACCAAACCCCTACTAGTCTTGACAAGCATTTCGTCAAACATATCATGAACATGTAACCTACAGGTGTAAACAACAGAATTAAGTGTAGGGATCTCATACTTATCAAAGAATTGATATGAACCATTGTTCCCTCATGTCAATTGCTAGATTATCCTCTATTAGGCCATAGACACATTATCCATTCATATACAAGTAAAAACATGCTAAAAGCCATACATAATTGTTGCCATAAAATATACATATAACCAACATAATAAGAACATAATTACCATAAGCATATTAACCATTAAAATCCACACATACATCAATACATTTGCACATGGAAATCAAGGGAATGAATTTCTCATTAATGAATACAATAAACCAACGAGAGATGAGACTACCACATTCCACCTGACCATAGAATGGCTGAGCCAAATCTCTCTTCAGGTATTCACCCCCATGCCATATTCCAAGCATGAATGTGGGACTCAACAAAAAGAACCAACCAGAGCATACCGAGGCTAAACCACCTCACCCTCATCAACAAAAACTAGGCTTTACCATAATCCATCCCAGATCACTAGGCCAACATAATGAACACATCATAATAGACTTTACTGTGATCTCCACCTGATCACTAGGCCAAACAAGCATGAATGCCACCGGATTTATCCACCTACATCGTGAGGAATTTCACTGTCTCCTAGTCTCTCAGGCTTTACCACAGTCCAAACCCAGATCACTAGGCCCTGAATCAAGACCCCAGTCTCTTAGGCTTTACCGCAATCCTCATTGGATCATTAGACCCTAAATCGAGACCCATTCTCTAGGCTTTACCGCATATCCCAAACCTGGGATTACTAGGCCCAATGGAGAGAAAACCACCTCTAGACTTTACCATATATCTCGCCATTCACTGGCAAGGATTCCTAGGCCATCCAAGGAAACATAATCCTGGCTTTAACGCAACCCACAGTCTAGCTCATGGATCACTAGGCTAGTGGCTCTACCATGATCCACAGTCTGATTTAGGGACCACTGGGCCATGTTCTCCATCATTTCGGAGATCCACCTCACTCAGCTTCAAATCCATCTAGCAATCCAGCTCAACCAAAACATGAGAACCCCACCACACCATGACTATCCAGAAATGGCAAGGCTAGGCTGAAAACACTGTTACACCTGGCAAAACCCATGCCATGATAGAAAATAACCACATGCAATACCATGCATGTCAAATATAGTAAGGAAAATACGCATGCAAGTCAATACCTGCAGAGAATCATGTTGTAGCTGCTTGATCTTGCTCTTCCTTGCTTGCTCCTTCCTTCTTCTTGCCTTCTTTGCCTTTCTTGATCCCATGCATAACCATAGCAAAAGCTTAATACTGACTAAGAGCTTAACACTAAAAAGAAGAAACTTGCCAACTGATCCTCATAAGCCCTTTTATCAATGAGATCTCTAATTTCTTCATTTTCCATTATTTTCCTTCATTTTCCTCCTCACATGCAACCTATGATCTTTCACCTCCATTTTCTCGTAATTTCCATTATTTTCATAAATAAATGTGCCAAAATACCTTTTTGCCTCTTTAATGCCTTAGCCATTGCCTTTGCCAATTTCCTTAGACATAAACAACCAAATGAACACCCACTAGGATGTCCTGCCCAACATTCAGCTTGGAATACGTGTCCATCATCCGTGGTATTTATATATTTCACTTGAAAATTTTACCAGGGTTGTTACACATCTAGTCTATACTGGGTTGTACAACGCCTCTAACAATTATTTATTTTTTAGCTATTGTGATCTAACCATTGCATCTCTACTATATTTATTTATTCCTTGAGTCAAGCTATCTATCTCTGTCCTTTATTTTTGAGTTGTTGTAATCTAACCATTGCGTCTTTACTGTATTGTTCTTTGAGTCAAGCTATCTATCTTTATCCTGATGATGAACCATAATAAGTAGTTTGAAACGCGTCCACCTAGAAAACTACTTTATGACTTCTATTGAAAAGAATTTGTATATTTTTTTTCAATTTCCATATTTTTAAAATAATTAACTTGTTAAAAAATACAAAAATAATTAATAATAATTTTTAAATCAGATAAACTCAAAAGAATATAAAATCAATCTCAAACCAGCCCATGGGACTTTGGATTGACAGTGAATGGGTGCATTGTTAAGTCACTCCTTGCGATAGGTCACTGGTTCAAATCCCCTGTGGGTGCTTACCTACCAAAAAAAACAATCTCAAAACCATAGCATAAATTATACATAATGATTATTGTAAAAGAAAAACAAAATAACTTCCAATAACATTTAAGCCATGAACCTTTGTGTAAACACTAATAACAATAATAAATAAATTTGAAATTTTAAAACAAGTAAATCCACCAAAGAAGAATGACATCACACTTTCTTACCAAAATATCAAAATTCTCCCCCCATAATTGGTAACCAATTAAACTCACTTCTTACTTTCTTAAACTCATTTGTTACAGAATATGGTGCTCCATCACACCTTTATTATAGATCCTTAATTCCATTTGAGAAGTACCGAAGACAAGCTAATAGAAGAGAATAACAAAAATGATGGCTTCAACAAAATTTACATATAGTTAAGTACTCAAAATAAGTATAAGATAATTTTCCTTATTATATAATTTATATATTTAATGATAAAAGTCACTCCACACTGAAAAACCAAAATACATGTTTTTTTCATTAGTCTTAAAACATGTTAAAACAAGTTAAAACAAGTGCTATTTGGTAATTTCTCTTCGTTGTTTAGTTTAAATATAGTTATATTAAAGTAAAATGTTGAATTCAAATTCTTGTTAAAGTCGATTTCATTGATTTATAAATTGAGATATTTTGTTATTTTGGAATCTAGTTGATTTATATTTCACTGATTGGTAAATTAAGATATTTTATTATTTGCAATTTTACATTATGTAGTGGAGAATCTAATCCTACCCAACAACCATAATAATGCTTTATTAGTCCTTATCATGAAGTATAAAATTCTATTTCTATGAACATTTTCAATAACTATAGTTGTTTTTTAAACATATATTAGATATTTTATAGCTTATCATATTATTTTGCAAAATTAAATGATTATGAAAATATTTTAGTTAAAAAAAATATTTTATATTTAAAAAAGATTAAATTATAATGCAGTTGTCTATAATGCGACTTTTTGAAAGTCGCATTATAGACAACTCCCATTATAATTTTTTAATTGGTTGAAACGCATGAAAACATTAATGACTTGTAATTAATATTATATAATAAAAATTAAAAATTTTAAAATGTATATTTAATTTAAAAACAAAATTAAATTAATTATGAAAATACTATATTTAAAGAAAATAATTTTTAATTTAAGAAAATATAATTAGTAAAAACATATAATTAGTTGTAATATGATAGGAACATTTAATATAGTGGTTTATTGGCATAGTTCCATGCATGTATATGAATTTATGGGTTTGCTACAAGGAAATCTTTAACTAAGGTACTATGTAATTTTTAAATTATTTTAATATTTATTGTAAGATGTTATTAAGTTTTACTTGTATT
>APFE030739101.1:103166-301620 GCA_000404065.3 Pinus taeda | reverse complement strand
GCAGGAGACGCCGCAGGAGGCGCCGCAGGAGACGCCGCAGGAGTCGCCGCAGGAGACGCCACAGAAGGTGTTCTGGGTTTAGTTTTCTGTTAGTGTGGATCTGGTTATCTGGGTGACTTACTGGTACTTGATGATCATTTGATGTATATGGATCCAGTTTGAAATTTATGAAAAGTGGTCCTTGTAAAGAAGTAAGGGGTTGTAGCTCCCTTCCAGGAGAGACTGGAAAACGAGAGAGAGTTGTAGCTCTCTGCAGGTTGCAGCCTGCGTACTGGTAAAGGACTGCACCAGTATAAGACCATTGTAAAAGGAGTTTCTAATTTGAAAGAAGATAGAGACATATTGCAGCAGGTGGTTTTCACCCACATTGGGTTTCCACCTTATATCTGGTGTTCTTTGATGTGACTGTCTATTTTTTCTTGTTCATGCTCATTGTTTTATGGTACTGATATGCAAAAATAATTCAAAGTATAAATAAGGAAGAATTGTTAAAAGGACTAGATAATACTGATTCACCCCCCCTCTCAGTATTATTTTCAACACTATGAACTATCTTTCTTTGAATTGAAATGGATGTAAGCACAATGGAGTGACACATGTGGAATGTGGGCTTATATAGCACACAAACCATATCTATTTTCTCTCTTTATTCACTCTCAATTACTCTGCTTATCTATGGAACAAAATGTACTTCGATAGATCGAAACCCCTTTTCCTCCTACTGGCCTGGTTATAACATAGCCTAATAGCTAACTAGGGGTCAAATTTGACCCATTCACCCTTAATATGAATTAAAACTTGACCCTTCTAGAGTCAAATTCATAGTTCCCACGTTGCTAGCCCCCTTTCCATGAGTAATAGGGGTTGATGTGGCATTCTCTCGAATTATGGTGGTCAATTTTGATAGGTCAACTTTTGGGAGGCATAACTTTCTCATATGGGATTCGATTGAGGAGATTTTTGTGTCATTGGAAAGTTCTCTATGTGTATATTATGGAATCTAGGTCCACACAAATGCCAAGAGCTCAAAAAGTGGTCATTTAAGGCCTCAAAATGGCTCCTAGAGTTTTTCACCCAAAATTTTCCAAACTGGGACTGCTAGCAAAAATGACCCTGCTAGTAAAAATGACCTTGCTAGTTGATTCCTCCAAATTTTCCACTCTACAAGCATCGAGATGGATGAAAATTGATATATTAATCCAACTTAGATCAATGTGTGTGGATTTTAGTGATATATGAGCACTTGTTGGTAATATTGTTCATATTCAAGGTATGGAACATTAACATAGATAAGTCAAGATCCCACTAGTTCTATTGATTGGACATGGCTATCAACATGGTTTCAAAGTACTCGATACCATGAACAAGGTAATGATTGGTTTCATCTAACATTCCAATAATTTTTTCTACAAAGGAAGGCTCTTGAAGATAGGTTGGAGGGGAAAACATTTGAGCTAAATCTATTTCTAAATTAATAATGAAAATTTCATTAGATCATTAGTAGTGGACTTAGTTTATGAGTCCTTATGTAATTTAGAGTTAGGAGAGTTGCATTATGGATCCAAATTAATAGCAAAAGCTAAAGGGTTATAGGTTAAAATTATGAATAGGCCACAACACCAACAAGCTTAATAATTAAAATAGTCAAGTTAATAACCACCCATTCAAGAGCTTGATGTAGGGGTGTCTACAACAACCTTAATGATAATGGCCCATATTTGAAATAAACTTGAATCAAGGAATTAACCTTAAGCTTAATTAGTTACTGAAGGACATTTAATGTAAAGTCAATGAATGATTGTACTATCAAGTGCATTTTATAGTCCATTGTGGGGTGGATGTGTAATTATTGTAATAGGATCATTGTAGCCCCAAGGTAGTCAGGCCACCATAGCACCAAGTGGGAGCCACATTAACTCCTTTTACTAATACATGTGGACCTAACCATGTAAATTTATTTAAGAATATTCTAGAGGGATGAAGACACGAACCCTAATTAGTGAATTAAGGACATTTAATGTAAAGTTCACTATGATTATAATAGTCGATTAGTGATTTGTCTTTAATGGCATTATTAAGCAATGTGCTTAATGAATTGATTTAATCAAGGTTTATACCTCAAGTATCTGAACAACTCTAAGGGTAGAAAGACAAGAAAAGGGGAAGTGTACAATATGGGAAATTTTCTAAAGATAGATATAGAGGATTCTTCCACGTCATTGTGTTGCTTAACAATCCAATAAGAAAGCAATATATAGGATGATACACGCCTAAGCTTCTTTTATGTAAAATGTAGGTAATGCCTTCTATTTATTTTTTTTAAAGCACACAATAATCTCTATCTGGAGAGTGTGTTTCAAATATTATAGTCTCTTGCATAATAATATGACGCAATTTCATACTGGAGCTTTTATCTAAGGTAAATCTTATGTATTATCTTTGTTGTTGCAATTAAAAAGATTTTCCATGCATGCCCATTATATTTTTGTGCTTAGTATTCAATAGAAAATGCAAGGAATGGGTGTTGGTTTGAGGCATTAACTCTAGTAGAAGTGATAGTAGCATAATATTTTTCTTCCCCTTAAGATCTATATTGATGACTTTGTAGTGACATGCTTCAACATTTTATAGGTCATATTGATATCAAAACAATTTTTTTCTTAAACTAGTGTGGTAGAGACTCATAGTGAATATAAGGAGAATGGTACACCATTTCTACCATGAATAGAGAGAAATGGTCAATCGGAGATGGTGGGGTCTTTGCATGAAGAAAAAAGTCTAGAAAAGTCAGAAGGAATCACTTGATTAGAACAAAACATTGCAACAATATTTAAGATGTTTTTGTATTTCATTGAAGTGAAGTACAAAAGGATGATGATGCTCAATATAATCTAAGAATTAAGAGGAGAATGTTATCAATGACGATATTAAAGATAAGAAACATACAATATTTGGATGAAGTAAAGAGAAATATATTTCATGTTGCATAGATTAAATCTAATTTATTTTTCCCATTTACAAATGGATATCTATGTTTTGATTTGGTGGGAAAACTATTTAGATGTTTTATGGTTGGGCAAGAAGCCCATGGCGACTAAGTGGAAACACTTCAAAGGATTTAACAAATCAAAAGTCTATCCTAGAAGCTATGAAAAAGATCAACTCATAATATGGTGTTACTAGCAAGAGCAAGGGTACATTATTTATAATTACACATTCAAGTTCTAGAAACAAACCATCATAATGGGTATCTCACCAGAAGAACATTGTAGTGAAGTGCATTAGATGTCTACATGACCATATTAAATGCAACTAATAGTTATAAATGTTGGAATCATAGATGAAGCAAGAAATAAATATCTCTATATTGAGTTGGCCATGAAAAGGGGGCACTAAAATAATCATAAAGAGGCACCCAAAAATAAACACAAGAAAGTTGCAACCATAATCTAGAAGGGAAAAGATTCTAAGAAACACTATAAGGATTATGATGTAGATGGAAAAATATATGAAAAATGTTGGAAGCTTCATTTGGAATTCTTTCTAAAATGGTACAATTCCAAGAAGGGATTAATGACAATGATCAATATAGAAGGTCAAGACATAGAATATAACTTTGTTATGGACTAGAAACTTATTTGTGATACATTAAAAGATCCAAGGGAAGGTGGAGAAAGGAATGTATTCTTCGAAGTCCAATTTTAGATTAAGAAAAATAATTAATAAGGGTCATATGAGATCCAAACACCTCCAAAATGGGGAGGTGTGATCTGAAACATTAGATCAAGTGTCAAGTTTGAAGTCAAAATGGATATGAAGACAAAGTTGGCTAATATGTGGATGGGTTGAAAAAGGACTGAGTTTTTCAGTTTGAAGGAGATGTATGTATGTATGGATGATAATGAATGATGGAGATGTTCGAAGGAGTTAAATATATGGTTACATTTTTTTAGGGCTAGATAATAGGTAGATGGAGGAAATGGGATGAGTATTATCCTATCAAAATCATAAGGAGGTCTTATCTATGAAAGACACTTGGTTGATATTGGGTGTTTTTATAAAAATATGGAGGTTTGTGTTTATGGTGGATAGGAAGGAAAGGTTAAGCTCAAATATTCTTGGCAAGGGATAGGATGAAATTGAAGTCAATAAACTTAGACAAGAGATAAATTTCACACGCTTCACATAGTATTCACCTTGAGGGCAAGAGTGGGGTCAAACACACCAACACTCAAAGTTAGGATGACATTTTGGTAGAGAATGAATCCACATGCCACTATAGGATTGTAGTCCATGATACTAATGGGAGGGATGATGTCAATCAAGTGGTTCCCACTAAACTCAATGGATGCCTACCTCTAGATTTAGTGGATCAAGTCTAGAGAGGTGTGAATGAAAATCATAAGCAATCTGAAATCCTATTATTAGATATGGAAGAACTTGGTTATGAAAAAAGGGCTTGACTAGATAAAGGGTATAAATTTGTATGATAAGGATGATCAACCAACCATATGAAGGAAAAATAAACCTACTTTATGTGTGAAACAAGCCATGTATGAAATGATTTTGGAGGTCAATGAGGGTTTGATTGATGACACAATGCTCTTATATTCTCGACAGTAATTTAATGGGTGATTGAGCGAAAATAACTTCATAGAGAAATCCCTAAGAGGATGGACCTCAACAAACTGCAAGGATATTGATTTGGGATACTCACCAAAATTCTAATATATGAGAGCTTATCACTTTTGTTTTCAAACATAATGAGGGTCATGTGAAGATACAAAAATGGTGGACCTCATTTTCTGGTATTGTCTAGACTATCAATCTAAAATTGGGCACTGGGATTTTCTTGTGTGCATGAAAGGATTTTAACAATACTAGTGTGGATAGAGTTATCTGCACTTCCCCATTGAACTCTATAAGCCAAAAATCATGCAAATGACTCGCAATAAATTGGGAAATTTTCTAAATATTGATGATAATTAATGGGTAATGGAGAAATTGATTATGGCTAATATCTACAAGTTGAACCTAGATGATGGACATCCTAATGGACTAACCATAGGGATATGGTTGAGGGAACAATAAATTTTTTTACACTACATAAATGTCTCATTTTTCCAATGATATTAATTATCCTATGTTCATTTGAAGTTCTTATTCCCCAAAAGGAAGGGAACCTCATGCAAGGTTGGTGACTACATACATGGAGCACGTCATGGATCTTGTATTTCTATGATGCCATTCATTATTAATGCCAATTTTGATAGTGAGGATTCACCAAAAGAGATTGTAAAGGGCATCAAGTATCCATTGGCTCCTATAATTCCTCACAAGATCATATATCCTTTCTCAATATTATTGAAACATTAGATGAATTAGGTAGTATTTTTAAAAGTGAAGTAATATTTAGTCATATCCTCGAAAATTGGAAGAAATATTGCATGAGTCTCCTTCTTAAAAGGATAAGAATATTATAGGGGTGGATGGGCCCTATTAAGTCACTTATTATCCCAACATGAGGAAGGAAAACAGAATAAGTAGTCTGGAGGGTCAAAAGGGATACAATAAGGTGATACTAAGGAGGAGGCATCTTGAGACATCATGTTGTGTGGGATTTAAATGATATTATCCAATATCCAAGAGTTTCTAGTTCAATAAATAGATTTTAGACTATATCTCTATAAAAAATAAGGATCAGATTCAAATGCTAATAATAACTTAGGAAGAAAGCACTTGCTAAGGGTCTAGGAAGACACAATTGATCAAGAATTCAATAATTTTATACTAAACTATGTCACTACATATTTTCAGACTTCTGAAAATTACCTAAAATGAAAAATCAATAACTTCAAAATCGAAATACCAAATCATTTGAAAATTCACTCCGTACTTCCTATTTGCGTCCTCTTCAAAATGATATTTTTAGCTGACTCATTGATGATCACATCTAAAATAAAAATTGAAGGATAACTGAAAGTGTTGAAAAATCATGATTTGTTTGATTGAATATGAAAATTCACCAAAATCGTCCAAATTCGAGTGCAATTTGTGTATATTGTGATGACATAATTTTTTTCCCAAAATGAATTACCATCTCTACAAACCATGGTGGATACTAAAGTGGCTGATTATACTTGCCTGAAATTTTCATGTATATGCATTTAGTGTCAACCAAATTTCTCCAACTACATTTCCATATAAATTAAAAAATAAAATCTGAGTGTGAAGGCAAGACAATTCTCTAGAAATCTTATTTTTACTGCAAAGAAAAATTCTCAAAAAAAATATGGGTGTCTAGTAGTTGAAGTTAAAAAAACATAAAAATTCACAATTTTGTATGCCAAAAACAATCTGAAAGTGTTTCCTAAATGATCATTTTCACCCTTCTAATATATCAAAGACAATCAAACAAGAGGAAGTTTAGTAGGAGTTCCAATAATTAACTATTTATGGGGGACTTTGAGGTTGAAGGTGTTGATATTGTAACTAGTGTCGGTCTTCATAATGTAGATGTAATTTCATCATTTATGTATTTATCATATTAACTATATTATTATTTTATTTTGGTCAAAGCATGTTCTTCATGCTCAAAGAGTAAAACAGAGTCAAAATAATTTATTATGAGTCAAAAGAAATTGTACTTAAGTCATGTCCCATTTGGGCATTTTAAAAGAAATTGAATTTTATTTTTGAGTTGAAGAGTCAACACAAGGACCAATTCAACCCTCCTTGGACAAGTCAGCCTAGTGGCACCTATTAGAACCTCCCAGATAGATATATATAAGAGGCAAGTTTGGCCTCCTGGGATTAATTCATTCACTCATCACATCTTCTATCAATTTTTGTACCTAGACAAGAAGAAGAAGGACAAAGTCAAAAGGGAGAGAAGGAAATCAAAGGAGAGAGGAAGATCGAAGTTTTTTTCCTCTAATCCAACTCAAATGCATGAATTTTTTGAGGTAATTTATGTTGTATCGCGGGGCCAAAATTTGACCTCTATTGCAAGGTCGAAATCTAAAGTTTGACTAGATTTGGAGAAGGTTAACCAAAGTTAACTTTGACTATTCGAGGGGACTTGGAGGAGGGTTTGACTTGGAATCTTTGTGGTTGTTTTGGTCTTGGTATTAGGTATTGGATATCTCATTTTGATCTAATTCTATAAGAGAAGGTTTGTTTGGTTTTCCCCCTTGTGGGGTTTTTCCCTAACTTGGCGCCTAATTTTTTGGTGTTCTTTGTCTCTTTGTGATATTTATACTTTGAAAAATTGTATAATTGCTTGATGGAGAGAACGTAAAATTAATAATAATATAGCTAATATTCACAAGTAATTATCAAGAAAGAGAAATCAAATAGTAAATCACATAGAACTTGGTTTCTCAACATGGTATTAGAGCTAAGGTGAAAGAAGGAAGCTTGAAGATCACAATTTTTTGGAACTCTTGATTGAAGACATAATTACAACAACTATTTTTTCTCCCTTTTTCAATGGCAAGGTACATGAAGGAAGGTCTCAAAACTATAAGGAGTCTCTTTGAATCCATCAAAGGATACATCACCAACTTCGTCTCTAAACTATCTAAAAAAATCAAGGATGGAAGTCTCTGCTCTGCAATTACAAGTTCATTTGAAGATGACAACATGTGGGTAATCAATAGTGGAGCTTCAAGACATATGACAAGTGAACGTGGACATCTCAATACCTTATCTAAGTGAAGTTATTCTCACAATGTTGAACTTGAAGACAAAAATAGTTATTCGGTCAAAGGATTTGGATCTATCTCCATAAATTGGAATCTGGTGGGAACATTCATCTTAACAACATCCTCTATGTTCCAAGTTTTAGAAAGAACTTACTTTCTATTTCTTGTTTAGAGGATAAATGAGATAGAATTGCTTTTACTATTGGAAAGGCAGTTGTTTGGGCTAAGGGATCTAGTATAGAAAATGATAAAACTATTGGGATTCATGAGGGGAGGTTGTATAGACTTCTAACTCCTACTCCTAAAGCTTTAGTACATATGGATATCAGCCCATGTGAATTGTGGCATAGAAGGCATGTTTCTCTCCATTACAAAATATTTCCATCCTTGAGTCAAATGGCTATAGGTGTGCCCCAATTGAAGGAAGAACATGAAGGAGATTGTAAAGGGTGTGCCCTTGGAAAAAATGTGAAGAAGTATTTCCCTAATAACGACTCTAGATCGAAGGAAATCTTGGACCTAATCCACTTTGATGTTTGTGGGCCCATGTCAGAAAAATCACTTGGTGGTCATAAATATTATGTAACATTTATTGATGATCATTTAAGAAAGACTTGGATATATTTCTTGAAGCATAAAGATGAAGTATCTAAAAAGTTTCAAGAGTTCAAAGTAAAAGTTGAGAATATGATGGAAAAGAAGATCAAGACCTTGAGATAAGATAATGGAGGTGAATATACATCTAAAGAAGTTGTGGCATTTTTCAAAGAAGATGGGATTAAGAGGGAGCTAATAGTCCCTTATAATCCTCAATAAAATGGTGTAGCTAAAAGGAAGAATCGTTATATTGAAAAATGTGTAAGAACCATGCTACATAACCAAGATCTTCCCAAATTCTTATGGGGACAAGCCTCTATGACATCAAGCTACATTCAAAATAGAGCTCCTCGCTGAATTCCTAACAACGTGACTCCAGAAGAAGCATTTATTGGAAAGAAGCCTAATGTTGATCACCTCGGAATTTTTGGATGCCCTATCTACATTCATATTCCCAAGGACAAGAGGAAGAAATTGGACCATGTGGGTATGAAAGGAGTCTTCGTTGGTTATAGCACCTCATTCAAAGCATATAGAATCTACATCAAGGAACAATGTCATATTGAAGTAAGCAGAGAGGTCACATTCAATGAAATTATTGCATAAAATAAGTCTAATGATATCCCCATTGACTCTTATGTAGAAGAAGGACTTTTCTTTCCCAATGAAGAAAGTCTAAGGAAAGTAAATTCTCTAGAACCTACAATTAATCATCATGAAGAACTAGAAGGACAAAGCGAACTTGTACAACTTTTCATCATCCCAAAAGATTTTAAGAAACTTGCTTGGCTTAGAACAACACTACAAGAAGTTGAAGGCCATATAGGCCCAAGAGGAACACTAAGAGAAAGCAAGAGACCCAAAATATATTTTAGCTATGTAGCATATATGACCAAACTCATTGAAGCATAGCCTACTACTTATGAAAAGGCATATGAACATCAAGTATGTAAGAATGCAACATTAGAAGAATACCAACCAATAATGAAGAATGATGTTTGGGAAGTTGTTCCTAGAACAAATGATAAAGCAATTGTGACTTCCAAGTGGGTGCATTAAATCAAGCATGTGTCTGATGGGATTATTGATAAATATAAGGCAATATTTATGGCTAAAGTATTCTCTCAACAAGAAGGAATTGAATGATGAAACTTTTTCTCCTACACCTAGGTACATGACAATTAGAACTCTCATCTCTATTGAAACTTCTATGAGATGGAATATACATCAAATGGACATAAAGACAACTTTTCTAAATGGCACAATTGATGAAGAAGTCTACATTGAGAAACCTCAAGGATTTGAAATGCATGGAAAGGAAACTCATGTTTGTAGGTTAAAGAAGGCTCTATATAGCTTAAAACAAGCCCCTAGAGCATGGTAAGCTTGAACGGATGCTTATCTAATAAGAATTGGTTTTGTCAAAAGTATCGAAGAATTGAACCTCTACATCAAGGTAGTAAAGAATGAACCCATGATCATATTATTGTTATATGTAGATGACTTAATAATAATAGTTGTGCAACATCTTATTCATCAATGCAAGAAATAACTTCTAGTTGAATTTGACATGAAAGATCTTGGATCAATGCACTATTACTTGGGACTCAAAGTTTGGCAGAAACTTGGCAAAATTTATCTCGGTCAAAGAAAATATGCGATCAAGATTCTACAGAAATTTGGGATGATGGACAATAAACACATGACAATCCCTATGATCACTAATTTGAAGAAGCTAAGGAATTCATATTCAAGTTTTGTTGATCCATCATCTCACCGATAACTAATTGGTTATATGATGTATCTTGTGAACATCTGGCTATTTATATATGTTTCACAGTAAATATTGTTAGCGAGTTTCAAATGGAGCCTATACATGATCATTGGATAGAAACAAAACACATCTTAAGACATCTCTGTGGGACCATACATCATTGTTTGAGATATGTTGTAGTAAATGAGATTCAATTATTAGGTTACACTGATTCAGATTGGGCAGGCAATGTTTAAGATGGAAAAAGTACTACCAATGGTTTTTTTTGTTTGGGATTAGTTATGGTTTCATGGATGAGCAGAAAACAAGACTCGATTGCATTAAGTATTGCTAAAGTTGAATACATGGCAGCCAATGAAGTTAGTCATGATGCAGTTTCGCTCCATAAATTGCTTACTGATTTGTTTGAAGGACCTTTAGATTCAACCATAATATGTTGTGACAATTAAAGCTACATAAAGTTGTTAGAGAACCCAATTTTTCATGAGAGATCAAAGCACATTCATATCAAGTCTCACTACATTTGAATTATGGCATGGGATGGATCCATGGAGCTACATATATCTCCATTAATGAACAAGTAGCAAATGTATTGACGGAGTCTCTTCCTAACAAGAAACATGAGTATCTTCGAGACAAGCTTGGACTTATGGATATATCCTCCATGGTTGAGAGGGAGTGAGTATCTCCTCCCTGGTTGAGAGGGAGTGAGGATGGACACCGTGTTCTCCATGTGTCACATACTATGGCCAGGACTAATAAGCATAAGCCTAGTAAATAAACACTGGTAGGGAGAGGTGGATTGGATAAGAATCAAGGACGTACATTCTTGAGTTAGGTATTGTGGTTGATTAGGATTAACATCCTAAGTTGGATACATAGACTTGGTAAGGAATGGTCTGGAGAACTTACTTTTCCTTGGGATCAGGAAATGGTCTTTTGAGGTCATACCTTCGGAACACCTGGGTAGGGTATGTTCCTTGAGAGGTGGTGGTGTCCAAATTTATGCCTATCAACATTATGCTCTGATCTAATGGAAAGATAGAGTGTACTTGTAAGTCCTTGGTAGTTTGACAATGCTCGTTAAAATGATGTAATCATCATTGATTCTTATCAATATGAATCCTTTCTTATATGAATATTTCAACTTGAAAATATCATGTTGAGTCATTATGAATACCTCCATAGTTAAGAGGGAGTGTTGAAATTGTAACTTGTGTCAATCTTCATTATTTAATGTAATTTTGTCATTTATGTATTTATCATATTCATTACTATTATTATTTTATTTTGGTCAAAGCATGTTCTTCATTCTCAAAGAGTAAAAAAGAGAAAATAATTTATTATGAGTCAAAATAAATTGTACTTAAGTCATGTCCCATTTGGACATTTGAAAGAAAAGAAATTGAATTTTATTTTTGAGCCAAAGAGTCAACACAAAGACCAAGTCGTCTCTCCTTGGAAAATTCATCCCAGTGGAACCTATTCAACCCTCCTGGACAACTATATAGAAGAGGCAAGCTCGACCTCTTAGATTCATTCATTCACTCTTCACATCTTCTATCTATTTTTGCACCTAGACAAGAAGAAGAAGGTTGAATTCAAAGGAGAGATAAGGAAGTCAAAGGAGAGAGGAAGATCAAGGTTTTTTTTTCCCTAATGCAACTCACACAAGGGAATTTTCTGAGGCAATTTTTTTGGTATTGTAGGGCTGAAATTCAATCTTTATTACAATGTCGAAATCTAAAGTTTGACTAGATTTGGATAAGGTTGACCAATGTTGAATTTGACTATTGGAGGAAGGTTTGACTTGGAATATTTGTGGTTGTTTTGGTCTTGGCCTTGGGTCTTGGATATCTCGTTTTCATTTGATTCTATAAGAGAAGGATTGTTGGGTTTTCCCCCCTGTGGGGTTTTTCGCTCACTTGGAGCCTAATTTTTGGTGTTCTTTGTCTCTCTATGGTCTTTATACTTTGAACATTTGTATAATTTCTTGATGAAGAGAACATAAATGTAATAAGAAGATAACTAATATTCACAAGTAATTATCAAGAAAGAGAAATCAAGAATTAAACTACATTACACTTAGTTTCTATAAAAAGGAAGCCCTTGGGGATGCTTCTTAATTATTTTTCTCTCAACTAATTAGAGTGGCATGTGGAGAGCCTTAAAAAATCAATACTCAATGCATTAAATTTTCAAAAACAAGCTATGTTACCTTCTTCTTTAATAAACTATGGTATCTAAAGTTACTCCTTAATACTCCCCTCATAAAGCTCTCCCATATTAGGCATTTATTTACCTAAATGTGGTAATTCATTCAATTTGATTAGCTATCAAGGGGAAACCCTCTTTTGAGAAATCAATTGTGTGATATGTGTTGATGCCATATTGGTTTCTCTTTTTTATAAGGAGATAAACTATAGTTTGCAATTACTTAATGTTTATTGACTATGTGATAAAACAAATTATTTTTGGGAAGTATTGAAAAATATAGATTGATAGAGTCAGATAATCTCATTGTTAAGGAGCATTTTAACTTAATTTTAAGTGGCTTGAAGGACAAATATTTAAGGGAAAGAGTGGATCCACTATCATATTTTTTTAGAATTTTTTGAGTAAGTCAACTTGTGGACATAGAGCGTATTAAATTATCCCTAACATGGACAAACAAAACATTCAACAATGAGTTCATAAGAAAGTGATTCAACCACTTCCTAATGAAGGAATTATTGCTTCATCAAGAGTGAAGGTACACATATGTGGTAATAAATAGTGTTGGATTCAGTCACTCCTCTATTCCGCTTTAGATGGAAAAGGTAGTAGGAAACCAATGTCTCCATTTTAAATTTATCTGTACTAGTTAGACTTCCATGAGTATGCATAGTCGGTTTAAAAGAATTGGTTTAAGTACTCTGAATATTGGGATTGGATTTCCATGAGTATGTAAAGTTGTTTCAAAAGAATTAGAGAAAGTATTCCTCGGAACATGAAAACTATATTATGTTGCAGTTCCCTAAAAACCTTATACAAATGTTTTTTTTTACAGAGTAGGTAAAGTGAAGTTTAGGGATTCCTCGATCCAAATTTGTGTGGTAGAGAAGGAGATTGCAAGTACTAATGATTTCATGAAGGACTAAGGACTACAAGATGTATTAGGAAAATTGGAGGATTTGGAATTTTGGAGACAGAAGTTATTACTATGGGACTATGGGAGGAAGTTACTAGGTGGAGGATTTAGAATGGGGCTATGCAATTAGTTGCTAGAGATAATAATATTGTTTTTTACCACAAATTAAATTCCGAAAAAATCAACCAATAACATTTGGAGGATATAGGATAGTGACGGAAACCCACATGAATATTTTGACACTATTAATAAGGTTGGCATTGAATCTTATTTCAAAAATATGTACATAAAATTGATGTTGGGGGGGGGGGGGGGGGGGGGGGTGGAGTGGAGGCGCGCGGCTTTAAAGATATAACATTTGTAGCATCAATATTGCATAAATGGGTATGAGGATATTAGTTAAGATAATGTGCACCCCATGTCAAAGGAGGGGATACCTCAAAGAGTCATGCTTTACAAAATGAGAAATCTCTTGTATTAGTTAGCTTATTAATGGAGTTCATTAGACACCTTTTGGACATTATTGGAAATACCTTGAGTACATGATGCCAATATAATTAAAATGAAAATTTTTCTAGAATAATATCTAAACCCTTTTGAATGTCATTATCCCATTAGCACATAACATAGTTACCTACTTGACAAGGACCTTCTAGAGTTCTCAGTGTTTTATAGGTTGCATTTAGTGGCTATTTTTATCCCCATTCAAAAACTAGTTGTATTGGTAGCTCATTTTTATTTATTTACTTATCTAGTGTTAATTTTACCACCATTTGAAACAATGATGTTAACAACATTGTAATGTTTCTAACAAAAACCTTAAAATCAATCATTGAATGGAAAAATGGTGAGAATAGCAACAACAATTTTTTCAAGTTTAAATTTACAACTTCTTTCAAACCCTAGATTTAACAACTATAACCAAAAGATTTAACAACTATAACCAAAATCTTAAGGTTAACCCCTAAATTGTAAATTTATTTTCCCCATAGTACTCCCCCTTTCTTTCAAGTTAAAATTATATTTTTTTTGAAATAATGGCCTTGACAATCAATTCCCTTGACACCACAATCTTAAAATCAAACCCTAAATAAAAAATGAGGTGTTATCAATAGCACCATCTTTCCTTTTGGTGTAGTCTTATAACATTTTTAAAATCAATCTAAAAACCAATATTATTACAAACAAAATCACAAAAAGGAAAAACAAAAAAGGGAAAACCCATAAAAAGAGGGAAAAGAACCCCAAAATAGGAAAACATTTTTTTAATAAATGAAATTTATAAAATATACATTTATTTATTTTTTAAGAAAAAAACTGTAAATGTTAAAAAAATAAAAAGAAAAAGAAATTGTTGTGCAACTCTTTATTTTATTTTTTTATTCTTAAAAAAATATTGAAAAAATTTGTATTTCAAAGGAAAAAAAAAAAAAACTTAAAATCAAAATAAATTTGTCAAATCCTCCTAGTGTGACTAAATTTCAAGGGGTTTTGTAAGGTAATGGAGGTTTGAAACCTATGGTAATTGGGAGTAGACACACAAAAAAAATCTAATCATATTAAGGGTTGGTGCAACCCAAGCTATGTGTGATCCTTAAGTGATTTTGACAGGTTAGATGTCCCTAGGTTGTGGTTTCTTAGACCATAGGCTAGTCCTATAAGTCACAAACACATTAGCAAACAAAAAAAATGAAAATTGATTTAAAAAAGAAAAAATTAGCACACACACACATATATATGAATGATTTAAGGAAGGAAAAAAACACTCAAAAAAATTAAAAATGGATTTTTTTAAAGTGAAATTTGTGTTGGGGTCAATTCCAAGCATACCCTCACCATATTCTACCTCATTAACCCCTATATACCTCATCCACCCCATCCCCATCACCATATTTATCCACATTGCACCCTCTCTTCCTCATCTACCCCACTCCTTGCTCCCCACCCGACTTCCTTTCCTAGAAAATCTTTGATTTTCTAGAAGAAGGATTTAGAGCACAACTTATTATGTATGACATAACACTATGGGATGAAAAATATAGCTTGAGATAGGAAATAAACCCTCATTTAGGTATTTACTTAGTTAAACTTGGATATAAATCTCTTTATTTTTTTATAATGTTGAGGCTATCAAATAGGGATGGAAATGGATGTGGAAAACTATGGCTCCTCTCAATGTTAGGTCATTTCACTAGGATTTCTCTTAGTAATAGAACCTTACCCTGGGATAATATTTAAAGAGAAGGTTGGGAAGAGAATTTAAAGTGTCTTTTACTATGAGGAGTGCTTTAAATATATTTTTTTTCTTTTTCGAGGAAAGAAATTAGCCTCCCTCTTAGCATAAGAGCTAGAGTGAGGTTTCTAGTACTAGGCCATCCCATAGATATAATCCCTTAAGATTTCACAAGGTTATAAGCTAATGCAACAATATTCATAGGTACAAAGCCATTACAACAACATTTATCAAGGCATTATAGCTCATCATGTCAGTAGTGGGATTTGAACCTGAGTGGGGAAGATAACCACGATCCTACCCAATAACTCGAGGCAACCCCAATTGAATGGAGTGATTTGAATCTATCAAACACTTGTTCATACATCATCACTTTACTAGAGAGGTTTGAAATTATGTTAGCATCTATCTCTTCTAGGTTAGGGAAAACTGGGAGGATCAATAATTGAATATAGCATTATAAAAATGGACCAATCACACTAAACTAAATGTGTTAGCACAAATCCTTCCTCTATTTGTAATATGGATTATATGCAATGAAGTATTATTTCAAGAGAAGAGGGTAAACATGACTTAAATATTCCCAAAATTGAAAGTAACTCTTCCTTCAAATGATTCAATAGTAAAAAAGAAGCATCTGGCACTTATTAGTGATTTCAATAGAGATTAACACTTCTTTGATGTGGTTACAAAATACAATCTAGGTTAAAGTAGTGTAGGTGGACATATTCACCTTCTAAATGATTGTTATAATAGTACTCTTCCAGTTAAGGCTTGAGAGGGTTACAAATAATGAAGTAGCATTAAGATTTGTGACTACATTACTCAATATTTCTTTCGAGAAGGACATTAGGGACTTGAATGTCTTTGGAGACTCCAAGGTGATCATTAGATGGTTAAAGGATTTTTTTTAGGTTCAAAATGCACATCTTCTAAAAAGTGTTGCAATGGATAAAGATATCTCCACAAGATTCAATTCTACATATTTCTCTCATATATAAATAGAATTAACTAGAAGGGTGACATATTAACTAATAATTATGTTGAATTGGTAGAAAGTAGATTATAAGTGAGATTGCATCTTTCTTATGGGACCAACTTTACTGATTTTAAGTCCTTATTCTAATTTGTAATATTATTTCTATGGACATATTGGTTACTAATTGATTATTCGTAGATATATCCTATTGTTGAAGACTCATGATAGCATTATTTGATCCAAGATATGATATATGATATGCTCAAAAAGGGTCTAAGACATAAAAAAGAACGATGTTTTCATTGAGAGTTGTGACAAAGGCAGGACTATGGTAGCAAGTAGATCTATGTCTTAGGTTATTATGCTTCTTCCGAATAAGATGAGTAGTGTGTGTGTGTGTGTGTGTGTGTATTCTGAGGAAAATTTTATGAGATCCCCCCTTCTTATCTAGAATATTTGATGGGGGTGACTCAACTACTAGCCACAATAGGGATAAGTAATGTAATGAAATTCATTTGGGTTAAAACCTTTATTGGACTAGAAAGAAATATCTCATGGAAAACTCCACTTTGAAACATCGCAAAAAAATAGCATCCTTTTTTCTTTCATTCACTTTTCTAGTGATTTTTTTTAATTGTATTTTTAATGAAAAATCAACATTATTTCATAGCACAACACTAAACTCAACATTATTTCATGATTTGATGCTAAACTCATTGTTGCTTGCATTTAATTTAGAAACAAACTTAGCATCAATTTTGGCACTAGGCCGTTGGCATTGCTTTTAACATTAGGATTCCTAAGTGACCAAATAAAAATGGGGGGATTTTTCAAAACGAAGCTTAAGAAATATTAAGGGATAAAAATAAACAACTTGTCTTAATCCTCATAAATGTGATAGTATGAATGATATTTTAGTTATATTTTCTCATTTTCCCTTACAAATAACCTTACTCAAATCATTTTATTCTCATTTCCTCTCATTCCCTCTTTTAGTATCCTCCATCTTTCTCCCTTAGGGTTGCATCTACATAGAGCTTATGGATTTAATTTCATATAGGAAGGTAATGGATCCTTCATTCCTTATCCTCTTTTTTTTCTTTCATTTATTGATTTGCCAATGTTTAATATTTTTTTGTTTTTACTACTCTA
Source organism: Pinus taeda (assembly GCA_000404065.3). Taxonomy (NCBI): domain Eukaryota; kingdom Viridiplantae; phylum Streptophyta; class Pinopsida; order Pinales; family Pinaceae; genus Pinus; species Pinus taeda. Next base: position 284,049 of record APFE030739101.1, on the reverse strand, counting down.
GGGTTTCATGTTGTTATGAAACCATCTCACAAAAAGATAGAAAAGAGAGGTCAATGCCTTATAATTCAGCCTCTTTGAGGGGGAAACCTCCTTTACATTACAAAAATGAACAATTCTTGGATGATAGAAATGAAAAGACCTCCTTTCTATATATAGGAGTCTAAGGGGTCATAATATAATCAGAGCCGACATAACAATAATAATGTAAGGGCACAATAATAACAATAATGGGCTTCCATGGGGCACAATAATAACAGTATGGGGACTACATGGGCACAACAATATAATAAGGAGGTTGTACTAATAACAATAAGGGGTTACCCTAGTAGTATAGGGACTTAACATGCCCCTCTCCTTTAAAAAGTGTTGTCCTCAATGCTTGAGTAGTTCTTGATGCTTCTGTACAAATTCTTGTCCTCCCATCTGGAATCTTCAGCGGGTAAGTTTTTCCACTTGATGAGATACTCTAAAATTGATCGATTTCGTAGTTGTCGGATTCTTTTTTTTGTGAATGCTTCAGGTTCCAATATGATTTTTCCTTCCTCGTAAAATTCTAGCAATATTGTTTGAACTGGGATCTTCTACAACTTTGAATGATTGGCCACACTTCTTCGTCCTTCTTCCATTCATCCCTTGCTTCATGTATCCAATCTAGTTGGATAATAGAAATAGCACAAAACAATGCTTCCACATCCTCATCCTTTCTTGAGAGTGCATCTGAAACAACATTTTGCTTCCCTTTTTTGTAGATGATTTCAAAGTCATAACCCAACATATTTGTGACCCATTTTTTTCTATTCTTCAAAAGATAATCTTTGTTCTAAAAAGTATTTAAGACTATCATGATACATTTTTACCTTGAAGTGTCTTCCCATTAGGTAAGGTCTCCATTTCGTAAGTGCATGTAGTATTGCCAGCATTTCCTTCTCATAAATTGATTGCTTGAGATGTAGCCATAAAAATATCCAATCGCCTACATCAAAACTTCTTTCACTGTGACATTGATATGCCTGTTGTTTCATTCGATTCTGCACCAAAGTGGCGTTATCCTTTAAAAGTTGGAGAACTTGTTGTTGATGCTCGATGTGATATTTCACTGCTTGAATCGTTTTCTTCTTGATATGTCCTTCTATCTTGAGAGTTTGAGGAGTGGTAATTTCTTCCAATGCATTACAAGATATGGTTGGACTCATTTCTTAATGCTCGATGTGATCTTTCACTTCTTGAACATTTTTATTCTTGATTAGTCCTTCTATCTTGGTAGTTTGAGGAGTGGTAATTTTGGCCAATGCATTACAAGATATAGTCAGATTCATTTCTTCTTTCTCGATGTGATCGTTCACTTGAACCTTTTTCTTCTTGATATGTCCTTCTATCTTGAGAGTTTTAAGAGTGGTAATTATGGCCAATGCATTACAAGATATGGTCAGATTCATTTCTTCTTTCTTGATGTGATCTTTCACTTCTTGAACCTTTTTCTTCTTGATATGTCCTTCTATATTGAGAGTTTGAGGAGTGGTAATTCTTACCAATGGTTTACAAGATGTGGTCGGATTCATTTCTTCTTTCTCTGGGGTTGGGTCCTGGCGTATATTTTCTTCTTTTGATGTTTCTTGATCCTTTTCTTCCTCCTCTTCATAATCTATGTAAAATAATTTCTTCTCAGCACACTTATGACCTTTAGTGTATTTTTTATCACAATTGTAACAAAGCCCTTTTGCTCTTTTTTCTTCCAATTGTTGTGGTGTAAAACTTGTAGTTTGTGGAAGGCTAGGAGAAACAATACTTCCATCTTTATAGTTGTGAGGGGTAGACTTCCTTGTTTCCATAATTTTTCTTTGCACTTTTCTTGCCCTGTCCAATGAATAAGGTTCCCAATGACAAACCTCATGTTGAATGTTATCCTTTAAAGTCCCTATGGAGACATCAATCCTCTGCTTCTATAGAATATCATTTTCCCTTATATTCAATTTTTAAAAGTCCTCAATGTTCTCTGCCATTGAACACTTTTTTTTTTAAATTTATCAATAAGCTAAAGAAGGTGTTGCTCTTTGTATCCTCATAATGTGCTATCATTTCCTCCGTGAAAATTGACCATGTAACAAGTGGTTTACGAGAAAAAAGCCCTTTATACCATAAAAATTGATCTCTTTCTAAATAATTAGATGCAATATGTACCTTTTGTAACAGTTTAACCTCATGTAGATCAACAATTTTCTCCATATGTAATATCCAATTTATCAGATCCTTGCCATCAAACTTCCTCATCTCGGTTTTTCTTGATTTTAGGAGCTCAACCTTGAAATGATTTTAACTCTATAATTTCAAATCTCCAAGTTCTAAAATTTTGTCCTATCGTAGCCCTCTGAGTCCTCTTTATAACCCAAAAAGTTTGATCAATATTGGATTATGTAAGGAAGCGTTATGTCAAATCTCCCTCGAATAGTTCAGTAGAGTGAACTTGTATGACATTCCACGTGTCACTGTATCAACCTTAGGTTCTGAAAATTATACCCAAACAAAATACAGTCCATTCTCTTTCTATAACTTCTTATGAATTTCCAATCTGATGCTCAGAGAGAAAGTTATGATGATTTTCCCAAGGTCACCTGTTTAGGATGTAATTCGGGAGTCTGCAAAAACCCTAACTTTCTTAGATCATATATCCTAAAACATAGTGAAACAAGATCTAAAATTTGGATCCTAGGTTTAGAACAATTTATTCTCAAATGGGTTTTTTTTTTAGCTTCTGAAACTTTGTAGCGAAAACGTTATAGTGAAAATTCCATTGTGTCCTGTTTTAGATGAAATTCTGGAGCTTGCACAAACCCTAACTTCCTCAAATCATATCTCCGAAAATATAGTTAGACAATATCTGAATTTCGGATTCCAAGTTCAGTATGATTTCCTCTCAAATGGGTTTGTTTTTTCACTTCTGAAACATCGCATAAAAAATCTTATAGCGAAAATTCCATGATGACCTATTTGGAGCAGCGAAACCCTAGAATCCAAAGCTCTAATACCAAATGTTATGAAACCAGCTCACAAAAAGATAGAAAAGATAGATGAACACCTTATAAATAAGCCTCTTCGAGGGGGCAACCTCATTTACATTACACAAATGAATAATTCTTAGATGATACAAATGATAACACCTCCTTTCTATATATAAGAGTCTAAGGGGTCATAATATAATCAGAGCTGACATAACAATAATAATGTAAGGGTACAATAATAACAATAGTCGGCTTCTATGGGGCACAATAATAACAATATGGGGAATACATGGGCACAAAAATATAATAAGGGGATTGTAATAATAACAATAAAGGGTTACACTAGTAGTATAAGGACCTAACATTACTGTTTTCAGTTGTCCATCAACAGGTCTGAGCTACATTCACTCGAACCCTACCTTTCCCAGCTTGCACTACACATTTTTGGGATGGAAGGCCTACCTTGCTCCTAGAAATTGCATAGATCTTGCCTCGCACTGGTCTCCCAGAGTGTGCTCTATGCAATTTTGAGAGGCAATGCTTTAGTTGGCCCCCAGAATTTCATAATGCAGTTTTCTCGGGTTGCAATCACGCTAACTAAAACTATGCATTGCGCAGTTACAGTCCTCAATAGGCCAATATGGATTGTTCTCTACGCAATTTTAGCAATCATTCAGCTCAGGAATAGTCTAGACTGTGTCCCACACAATTTTGGCAGTCAGTCTCCCATCCTCCCAGTGAAAATTGTGCAAATCTTCCATTTAGTCACCCAGGTGTGTTGCATGTTAGTCCACAGGTTTCTTTTGGTTTTCATTTAATAGTTTTCTTGCCATTAGTGTTGCTTTATCTCTAGGTATCATAGGTGTTCATAATTCTATGGCTTCTACGAAAGCCGGGTCAAAGGAAACCATTAAGAGTGCAACTGGAGATGTGGTCGAGAAAGTGTCTATGAGCTTGCCCACCTATGAAGACATTAAGCTCTTCATAGACAAGGAAACCAAGATCAACTGGCAGGACATAAATGGCATATTTTCAGGCACCTTTGAGGAGAATCTTGAGAACCCCAGAGTCTATGTCAACATACACAAGTTTGGCTTGTACCAGATTTCATGTAGGTATCTCGCATTTCCATGCACGAACATGATCCACTAGATTGTCTTTCATACTAATATAGAGACAATGGTGTTGAGCAGTGTCATTTGAACAAAACGTTCTTCCTTTAGGGAAGAGAAATTTTAGGAGATGTATCACTTGCCATAATCGATGGTCACAATGGATGCACCCTTCACCAAGCCCAACAGTAGTGCAAAATCAAGAGACATCTTGAAGAGTTGGGTGAAAGAGACATCTAAGATAAGGACAATACCCAACCAATTTTACAAGACAAGGATACTGCGGAAGGGATATTAGCTCTTGGTCATCTTCGCATGCCACTTATATGGTTAGGAGGGTATAAAAACCTTTCCGCAGAGTTGGGTGATTGTTTTGGATCAGTTAGTGAATGAAGGAAGACCTTTCAATTGGTCTGACATGTTGGCTCTCCAGCTGAAGGGGAAAGTAACAGATGTCTGCCATCCACCCAAGGGTCAGCAGGAAATATATCTTCATGTCCTCTTACATTATTGATACAATCTGTTCCTGTCAGTAGTTCCCTGTCTTGGGTTGGGCATGGACACCTTTAGAAACCTTTGTGCACACCTATTACAGGTTGTTCTCCGAATGTAGCTTCCATGGAGTTATAATATAGCTATTAGACCACTTCGTCACCCTAGTGTATAAAATTATCTTTGAGCAGGATCCACCTTGCATGTCATGGGCATCAATGGAGGCACTGGTTAACATAGAAGATTGGTATGCCTCACCCCTTGGCACCTTCATTCTGATATATAGTGCGGAGAAGGCTCTGAATGTGTTACCAAATTTTTTCATCGACAAGGTGGTCATGCAAGAGGTTGCATACCACATCTCGATAGGGTTGTCAGCAAGACTACACAGGAAGAAGAAGGTACCTTGGCCTACTCTTCCTTTGCTGATTGAGTTGTATGAGATCCAAAATCTCAAGCATGTTGAGGGTGAGATGGAGGAATTCAAGAGGTTCACCTTCAGGACTAGAAGTTTCAATCCATATGACCTGCATCGCTTAGTGGAAGACCACTTTACGAGAGTGTATCATCCTTGGATCCACGAGGTGTGTCATTGGCCTAAGGAAGACCCATGGAGATATTTATATAACTTCTCAAGGCTCATTGAACTAGCTAGTATGGCTATAGAGTGGTTAGCAGCGTAGAGGGCAGCAACATCTAAGAGAGCAGCAACATCAGCAACAACAGAGGGCAGCAGACCTACGCTTGACAAAGGAAAGAGGAAGGTTATCGAAAACAAAGAGGTAGGGAAAAGTTGCAAGTTCAAAGCAGATCCACTTGTATTGAGAACAAATTTGGAGATTGAGGCAAAGAGGCAAAAACACAATAGAAGGATTGCGTAAAGAGAGAGGGAGAAGTAGAAGCTAGAGGAGGCAGAAAAGGAGTTGTAGGAGTTGAAGCAACAACTAAGGGAAGAACAAGAGTTGTGCAGAAGAGAGAAGGAAGTGCAAAAAGAAAAGGAAAATCAGGAGGCACAACATGTACACATTGATGAAACTATGCCCATACACATTATTGATTCATCTAAACAACTGGCAGATAGAAAATAGGTTGAGCAGTCGCAGGAGCAGGAATTTTCTCAGGAGACTAAACAAATGTTGGAATAGATGGACATAGATGTGGTTCAATCAGAGGTAGATCATGACATTGACCTCATACCAGAAGAACAATATGTCACTCCACTGCTTCACCAGATTTGGAAGCAAAGCAAGTCCGAAGCGATCAAGGAGATGCTAAAATACTTGAGGACAATCTGAAAGCGAATGTGCACAACATATATTTCAATGAGTCACAACAAAAATTTGTGTAGTTTTGCAAAGTGACCACTCCAAATGTTCATATATCTCTTGTGTAGTTTGAAGAAAGAGTTATCATGTTCGATGTGCGTAGACATCCAGTTGCATTAGTCGATGCTACAAAGGCATATTCCAAAGCTAGTAGGTCAAGTGTGAGATTCTTGATAGTTGAGGATGAGTGCATGGCTAAGGAACTACAAGTGGCCAAGCATGGAGAAGTGCAAGCTACAACATCTACCAGAGCAGAGTTGAAGAAAACGATACTTGATGAAGTAACGTCCCTCGAGACAGACATGCAAAAGTTGTACTTCAAGTTCATCACCGTGCATAAGTCAGTTTTCCATCTTAACGGTTGGCATTAATGCTTCTAAGAGAGCACACATCTTGTTAGATATACACACTGTTGTTGATCACATACTAATATGGAAAATGAGGTACAAGGGAGCCTTGTTGTACTTGCTTAAGATGATGAAGACAAAGGCAGTGGAGTTGAAGGCACACATCTGAAGTCAGATCTGAAACTATGAGGAATTCCCACAGCTCATCACCAGCTTATAGGCTTCACATGCATGACTGTTCAAAATCATGGATATCAGCGTGTGCATGCATGTGATCCCATCCATTGGCACACTCACTGAGGCGAAGGCAAAGAACCAATGCTGATTGGATCTAGACATGTAGTTTGAGAATTTGATGCGTATAGCCACCATCGTAGACACTATGCACTAGTATGTTGTTGGTTCGACTGCACTCAAGACCATGATGCACATGTTATCTGATGAGTTGAACAAAGGTGCCAAATTAGTGCACCTAGACACAATGGAGGTAAGAGTTCACTTTCAGAAAGATGTCACCACAAAGTACCCAGACACCATAACAGATACCAGGCTTGGCATCAATTCGCTACCATCGAACATTAAGAGGATGTCGAAGAGTTAGTCTTCCCACAACTGTCTAAGTGTTAGTGATGTCTTGTATGGCTTACTCAAGCACATTTTACCTCACATGATACATGTGTAGATTGTATTGTAAACATGTTTGTAAAGTGAAAGACCAAGTGTCAATAGTAGAATGTAAGTAGTCATGTGTAAGTTGAAGAGTCATGAGGGTAGTTGAAGAGTCACAAAGGGGGATGTCAAGGGTCAACCCACCCTTTTCTATATATATAACCTCATAAATCATTGTATAGGCTTTTGGGAGCCAAGATTTTGATAGGTATAACTTAGAGAAAACGTGGAGTGTATTGTAACGAGCCTTGACTTATCCATAATGTAGAGGTAGTACATCTCTTTGGAGGAGCATGCGACAGTGACTATAACGTTCTGCTATTGGGGCTAGTGGTTGTCATGGCTATATGTATGATTGGATATTTCACTCTTTTAATATAACAAAGCCAACACATTTCCTACATATATTTTGTTGTAGTTCGGCTATCTTCGTTACTCTAATGATGTATGTAGTTGTAATTTACGCATGTATGTATGAACTATTCCATATATGTTTGTATGAATCTTATCGAAGTGTGTTGCTGGTACAATCCATCACTTTTGATCGTTTTCTATCCTAATTTCCATCTCATGATGTATTTCAGCCCGTGTGTTCCCTTTCAAGTTGCGTGCTATCATAGGCTTCTAAGGGGTACACTCTTCTCCCCTTTTGTGTGTTAGAGCCTTTCATGCACCTTGACTTGTTGCAAGGTCACACCCTTGCTTCCAACAAGGACATCTTACTTACCTCTACACGCAACTGCAGTCAAGGCAATATTGGCAATATTGTACTACCCACTGCTGCGATTCCTACTCTAAAGGGTTTGAGGTCTAGTTAGGACTTCTTACCAGGGAGATCCCTTGACATGTTAGCAGGTCCAGCACCATCAATAAGTAAAAAAATAAATTGTCTTCTAATAACACAATAAAACAAAAACTTGATTCCCAATAACACAACCAGACATAATATTCTTTCCAATTATACAAAAACCCATATCAAGTGTTTGTTGTTGTTTCTCTTATATGCTTGTTTACTAGATTTTTGTTTGGATGTCAAGTGAGTGGAAAGCATGAGAGTTGGTTGGAAAATGATTGGAAGAAACATGCACACATTTTTCACAAAAGTGCACACATGTAATCAATAATGTGTATGCTTTCCTAAGATTAATTTCCATAATCATTAATGCCTTATCTACCTTCCTCCAAGACAATTTCACATGTAATAACCACTTCCTAATCCTATTATCTTATGTTAGGCTATTAACCTACATATTGAGTGATTGACTCTTGTAATTTATTCTTATAAGTATTATTAGTATATGTACAAGGCATGTGTATGTTGGATGTGTTAGTGTCAGTTAGTTCAACCTATCATCAGTGATCAAATATGCTCTTACAAGGTGTTGTTAGGGTGTCAAGTTAAATTTTTGTCGTTTCAATGAGTCGTCAAATAAAAATTTGGTCACTGGTTGTTGTGTCTAGGTAACTGTTGCTCCCTTCACTTACTCATGGTCTTGATCACTCATCATGGTCATTGCCTTCTTCGAGGTATCATATCTTCATTTAAGTGTCTTGGGTCATGAAATGGTTAAATTCTTCATTTTAGATCATGGTCTAGGGTTTCACTCCATGTGTCATCATGATGCCATATGTCAAAATAAAAACATGTCCATCATGTGATTTAGTGGGTAAAGGGAGTTAGTAGCTTAGGGAAAGCAAAATAAAGGTAAAGGTAATGTTTTATATCAAATAAGACAATGTTGCAGTACACTACCTCGCCTCGTCATTTCTCATAGGGACATGCTTGCTTCAAAATATGTTTTTGACCAAATGGAGAAGAATTTTACAAAAGTGAAAGAGGTGTTTGTCCATTATAGTCCAAGAAACAAAAACCTCCTTCATTTTATGCACAGGTATTATGATTTGAAATAAATTCCCAAAATACACTTGCTATGGGATAGTTGTTGCACTTTTGGACAGCTTGACTTCAAGACCATTTTTCAGGTGTTTGGAGCAGGTTTTGGAAGTGCTTAAGGACTCTATTGTGTAGCAGGCATCCTAAGATTTACAATGGTACCTTCAGCTTGTGATATTAGTATAATGCATCCAGAAGTACTCTGCAAGTTGGTGTTGCTCTTTTGTCAGAGAAACCCTGAGATTTTGGAGTGACCTTGGGAAAATAATTTTTTCTCCATGATGGAGTGTCCAAATTACATGCTTCAGGAGTCCATTGTATAGAATAATTAAAGAGATTTCAAAAGAGCTATCAATTTGGAGAATTTTAATGCCTCCAAACGTGGTTTTGAAGATGGCACTATGCATAGAGACAAGGCATTGCACACAAAAACACTACACTGTGCACAACCTAACAACGCTACGCACTGGGAAGAGTGTCTAGAAAACGCCCAAATTTCTCCCAAATTTGATTTTTAAGCCTACAAACTTGATTTTATTGCTTCCTAAGCCAAGAAAAAAGTAAGTACACCATTACTCTTCCTTCTTTGGTTTTCAAAATCATCTCATGCCAATGATTTTTCAAATTAGGGTTTGTAGTGAAATTTCTCATGGGGAATTATAGGTTGATGATGGAAATTTTTATTTCTTGTTTTCTAAACATGTAAAATGTTTCCCTACACCTATATGCATGTTTGATAAACTATTTTAACCACTCAATCAACCTCAAAAGAGAATTTTACCTTTCCAAAAGTGAAACCCTAGTTCATTCCTAGGAGTTTTTGGGCACTTTCACTACAAACTTTGTTTTTCCTTTTCAAAAGTAGATCATTCCTCCATTGCTTTTCCACTCATTTTAATCAGCTCTCCATAGTTCATTTCCACCTCTTAAAACCTCCTTTGCCATTTTTTGCACTCCACCTACTCATCATTTCATTGTTCACTCATCCCTCACTATTTTTTCCCTTTTCCTATCATCTAGGCTTTCAAAAATGAAATGAGATTGCTTCACCAAGCCATCACCAAGTCACATCAACACAACCTATGGAAGTAGGTTTATCAAACAAATCAGAGGAGGTTCCTAAGGCACCTAGGCCTGAGGTGACCAAAACATACCAGAGATGAAAAGGACTTGTGTTTTCTTCTCATGGCAAGAAAGGGGCCAAGCCTTCTACATCAAATAAACAGGGATTGACGACATGGGATAATGACATAGTTGAGCATGAGTTTTGAGCTAGTTGACTTAGAGGCAGAGAATCATACTTTAAGCATGTAGTATACAATCAGATATAAAGACTATCATACATCATTTCATTCCTTGAACATGAGAATAGTCAGCTCAAAGCAGAGCAATTGATCATGGAAAAGAAGCAAACTAGGTTATTGTAGTAGGTTGGCAAGGGAAAAGAAATCATAGAGTTAAGTGAGCTTGAAGGAGCAAAAGGGAAAGGTAAGAGGAAAAGGCCAAGAGCAAAAGGCCTAAAGAAGGCATTACAAGAAGAGGAAGAACACATCCTGTTGAATGAAGACATAGACCTAGAGGACATAATTGCTCTTGACATCAATCAAGGCAAGGAGTATTGGCTCAACAGGGTGAATGAACACTTGTAGAATATTCTTGAGAAGAAAAACAAGGATAATCGATTGCTTAGGCATATGGTGCACCACTACCAGGCTCAAAACATGATCGCCAATGTCAAGCTAAAGCAGCTTGAAAACAAGCTCAAGGAAGCCAAAAAAGACTAAAAGGATGACGAAAACTTGGATATGCTTTCTGAAGCATCCATGAAGGTTCTAAAAACATATTTTTATAGCATCCAACCACTTTTGAGAAAATTCTGAGCACTTTTAGTTTTTTGAGAATTTTTTAGCTAAATTAAGAAAATCAGCAGCTCCAAATGCGTAGCGCCTTGGCACTGTGATTTTTTCCCTAGGCATCTATTTCAAGAAAAGTTTATATTTTTTGAAATCTCTTGCCATCCTCTAAAAACTTGTTTTCTCAAATTTTACAAAGGTGGCTTAGTTTTGGAAAAACGTGCAAAAAAGTGGCAAAAAACTAGCATTCTGGACCCTTTTTTTGACAGGGGCTGCCCACCTGGAGTGACCTTGGGAGAATGGATTTTTGAAGGCCTTCCCATGGTCCAAATTCAAAAATTCAAACTGTTCTGGAAACTAGACTTGTAGGGATATTTGACCATTCTCTCAGATTTGTATTTTGACCTCTAGAAGGCACCTCAAAATCATCTCAACATCGGTGCTGCACTTCTACACTTTTCTTTGTTTTAATTTGTAAATTTCACTGTGTAAAATTTCTAGTTTCTAGTTTGACTTAGTCAAAGTCAAACATCTTGATGTAATGGCACTAATTCAAGAATAGGTGATGTAGACATGAATAAATGTACATCATAGGTTGTTTTTTATGTTTATTAGGCCTCATAAAGGAAGCAAAGTCCTAAACAAACTCTCCAAGAAGTGTTTGAGATTCACCTTCTCACTCTGACCTGTTGGTCGAGAGAATCTTGGAGTCAGTTCCTCCACCAAGGAATTCAACTCCTGAAGGTGGGAAAGTGGTCTAAGAGAGTATATATGTATCTTTTCTCTTTCAGAGAGAAGGGTTGAAATTTTTGTGAAAGGGGTTTGCATATAATCATCTTTTTAGCTAATACAGTGACAGGTTGCAGCTATTTCCAAGGAACTCTAGCCCAATGAGTTCATGGTGCTTGTTCTTCATTCTATTTGTTTTTTAATGGTTTAAAAATATTTATCTACATGACATATCTTCTTTCTATGAATGCCTTGCAGTGAAATATGTAGAATTCTTGTTTTTCAAGCTCTGTTATTTGGTTTTCATAGTTATGTTTATGTATTCTTAAGATATTGAAATCGCGTTTACTTATGCTCATTAGTTTCTTCTACACTTTATCATTTATACTACACTAAAAATATTCTAAATACACCATGGATTTTGATATCTAGCCCCTTCTCATATTTTCTCCTACACTCCTACAACATAGACCTATTTGTGGCTCCAAACCCTAAGTTCAACAAACCCTAAAACCCAAATTTTCACAAACAAACAAACAAATACACATATCTAGCCTAAAATTCATTTTCCTTAAAGTCATATCATTGATAAGAGACTTAGGGAGATCTCTCTCATGCTCAGTAGGGCTAGCTACTGAGCTGAAGTGGTTTGATTTTACCTACTGAGCTGAAGTGGTCTGAGGTTACCCTTCTCAATTTCCTTTTCAGCCTAGGAGATTGTAAGGAATAACATTTTTGGCATCATTACTAGGGAAACAAGTGCTATATCTTCCCTGGGAAAGAACGACAAAGGTCAAATCTAATTGCTGATGGTGAACAACGATCAGACACATATGAAGGTTAAACCATTCACTTGGCGACTCCCACTTGATCCGAAGACTCCACTGGTATCAGGATCTAGAAATCGAAATGAGTTCTCAATCTAGAAGGTATGCTCCTATGCATCAAGATCATGTTCCAGGCTTTCCAAATCGTATGCCTCAGGTAGATTGGAAAACATACTTGCCAAAATTCAAAGATGGAAAAGGTGATGATGCTACAATTTATTTAATAAGATTTCATATGCATGTGCATAAGCTGAAGATTGATTTTCATGAGGATTGTTTAATGAAGATGTTCATGGCCACATTAGGAGAAAGAGCATGGTCTTGGTATGAAATCTTTCCATCTGCTTGTATCTATTCTCTCAAGGATTTTCACTCAGTATTTCTTGAGAATTATAGAGAGGCCTATCCTTCTTTGCTTTTGATTGAAGATTGTTGTGATCATTTTGAAAATTTTATTCAAGAGCTGGATAATGCTTAAGGTGATGAAGAGTTTATGGATGATGAAATATTGGATGCTTTGAATGAAAACCCTTTTCACCACCATGTTAAGGTCATGGATTCTAACTTGGATGACAACAAAATTGAGCATACTATTGAAGAATCATTTGTTGATTTGTATCAATTTTATGATCCACAAGAACATCTCCAAGAGACAACAATTTTTGCAGCTGAAAATGAAATTGATCAGATCATCAAGGATCAAGAAAAGAGCAGTGAAAGAGAAGAGTTTGTTCTAAAACATATTGCAGAAGAGAATTATATTAAGGAAAAACTTCCAGCAAACAATGTCTTCTTTGACTGAAGATAATATTGATTAGCCATCATGATGAAGGTCACATTCATTCCCTTGAATTATCTGAAGGTATTCAATGGTGTTCAGGAGACCAAGACATTGATGAGGAGTGTCAATCTAATTTCTCTTCAAATATTTCATTTCTTGAATTTTTGTTTCAAGATGAAACCTATCCATCTATATGTTCAGAATTTTTTCAAGACCAAGAGCACACTCTTCTCAAAATTCAATGAATAGCAACTAGTTGCAATAGAAGGATGTTTCTTGATTCCTCCAAATTAGCAAGAGCCAATTTTTCATGATTTTCAGGATGATGTGGAAAATTCGTTACAACCAGTAATGAAGTTCAATGTTGCAACATTCATTGATGAAGGTGATCAGTTTCAGCACATAGAAAAATCAACAATTTGGAATGAGGTTTGTTTTCTTATTTTAAATCATACAAAAAGCATATGTTGCATGCTTTCCATGATCCTCTGGTGAGTTTATTTCAGTCATCAGTAGAGGAAGAATTTTTCAAGTTTGTTAATATAGGTGTTGAATCCATATGGAATTTGGAGTTTCCTATCTTTTGTTTTGTCTGCCTGCTCAAGGAAAGTGTGAGTAGGATTCAAGTAAGTAGCCATTTGATGGATTGGCTATACTAGAGGGATCATTACACATGATTGTATATACATCTTTAGTAGGTGGGTAGTTATCATCAGGATTTGAAGCCCGAGGTGAAGGCACTAAGGTCCCAATGGTCTGGTGCCATAAGTAAGTTTAGTTAGTATGTTTTTATAGTCAAGTTAGTCAGTTTTTAATTTGAGTTTAGCCTTTGCATTTTGACTCCATGCCTAATGGATAAGGCTACTTGGTCTACGATGTTCTTGACACCTCCAAGGGGATGCCATCCCTAGTTGGAGCCAATGTTAGTGTCAGCCATTTCAGCCTATCACCAGTGATCAAATATGCTCTTACAAGGTGTTGTTAGGGTGTCGAGTCAAATTTTTGTCATTTCAGTGAGTCTTCTAATGCAAATTTGGTCACTGGTTTTTGTGTCTAGGTAACTGCTACTCCCTTCACTTACTCATGGTCTTCATCACTCATCATGGTCATTATCTTCTTTGAGGTATCATATCTTCATTTAAGTGTCTTGGGTCATGAAATGGTTAAATTCCACATTTTAGGTCATGCTCTAGGGTTTCACTCCATGTGTCATCATGATACCACATGTCAAAACAAAAACATGTTCATCATGTGATTTAGTGGGTAAAGGGAGTTAACAGCTTAGGGGAAGCAAAATAAAGGTAAAGGTAATGTTTTATTTCAAATAAGACAATGTTGCAGTACACTATGTCACCTCATCATTTCTCATAGGGACATGTTTGTTGCAAAATATGTTTTTGACAAAATGGAGAAGAATTTTACAAAAGTGAAAGAGGTTTTTGACCATTATAGTCCAAGGAACAAAAGCTCCTTCAGTTTATGCACATGTATTATGATTTGAAATAAATGTCCAAAATACACCTACTATAGGAGATTTGTTGTACTTCTGGACAACTTGACTTCAAGACCATTTTCCAGGGGTTTGGAGCAGGTTTTGGCAGTGCTTAAGGACTCTATTGTGTCACATACATTTTAATAATTCCAATGGTACTTTGATCTTGTGATTTGGATTAGTGGAAGGCATCCAAAATTTCTTCGCAAGTTGGTACTGCACTTTTTTCAGAGAAACCCTAAGTTTTTGGTGTGACCTTGGGCAAATCCATTTTTCTCCCTAATGGATTGTCCAAATTACATTCTTGAGGAGTCCATCATATAGCAGACTTCAAGAGAATTCCAATGAGATATAAAGTTCTCAATTTGGAGCATTATAAGGCCTCCAAAAGTTGTTTTTAATATGGCGCTGTGCATAGAGACAAGGTGCTACACATAGAGACACTACGCTACGCACAACCTCACTATACTACGCACGGGGCATAGTGTCTAGAAAACGCCCAAATTTCTCCCAAATTTGATTTTTAAGCCTAAAAACTGGATTTCATTGCTTCCTAAGCCAAGCAACAAGTAAGTACACCATTACTCTTCCTTCTTTGGTTTTAAAAATCATCTCATGCCAATGATTTTTCAAATTAGGGTTTGTAGTGAAATTTCTCATGGGGAATGATAGGTTGATGATGGACATTCTTATTTCTTAGTTTACATACATGTAAAATGTTTCCATACACCTATATACAAGTTTGATAAACTATTTTAACCACTCAATCAACCTAAAAATATAATTTTACCTCTTCAAAAGTGAAACCCTAGTTCATTCCTAGAGGTTTTTGGGCACTTTCATTGCAGACTCTATTTTTCCTTCTCACAAGAAAATCATTCTTCCATTGCTTTTACACATATTTTCATCAGCTCTACATAGTTCATTTCCACCTCTTTCAAACCTCCTTTTCCATTTCTTCCACTCCACCTACCCATCATTTCATTTTTCACTCATCCCTCACTGTTTTTTCCCTTTTCCTATCAACTAGGCTTTCAAAAATGAAATGAAATTGCTTCACCAAGCCATCAACAAGACACATCAACACAACCTATGGAAGTATGGTTATAAAACAAATTAGAGGAGGTTCCCAAGGCACCTAGACTTGAGGTGACCAAAACATACTAGAGATGAAAAGGACTTGTATTTTCTTTTCACGATGAGAAAGGGGCCAAGCCTTCTACATCAGCAAAACAGGGACCGGCAATGTGGGATAAAGGCACAGTTGGGCATGAGTTTTGAGCTAGTTGATTTAGAGGCAGAAGATCAAAATTCAAGCATGCAGCAGACAATCAGATATAAAGACTATCAGATCAAATAAATTATAGTCAACATGGCGAGAGCTAGATACATCATTTCATTCCTTGAACAGCAGAATAGTTAGCTCAAAGCAAAGCAATTGATCATGGAAAAAGATAAAACCAAGTTATTGCTGAAGGTTCGCAAGGGAAAAGAAATCATAGAGTCAAGTGAGCCTGAAGGAGCAAAAGGGATAGGTAAGAGGAAAAGGCCAAGAACAAAGGGCCTAAAGAAGGCATTACAAGAAGAGGAAGAACACATCTTGTTGAATAAAGACATAGACCTAGAGGAAAAAATTGCTCTTGAGGTCAATCAAGATAAGGAGTATTTGCTCAACAAGGTGAATGAACACTTGGAGAAGCTCCTTGGGAAGGAAAACAAAGATAATTAGTTTCTTAGGCATATGGCGCACCACTACCAGGCTCAAAACATGATTGCTAATGTCAAGGTAAAGCAACTTGAAAACAAGCTCAAGGAAGCCAAAAAATACCAAAAGGATGAGGGAAAATTGGAGATGCTTGTTGAAGCATCTATGAAGGTTTAAAAAAAATATTTTTCGTAATATCCCTTTTCAGGGATATCCCTCAAACACAAGCAAACTCCAACCAGAGATGGACTGGGAGGGAATTTACCAGATATGTTGCCTCTGAAAAGAGGACGAGATCTGGAGGTTACATAGCCCTTTCCAGACTCTGTCTAAGAGCATAGGAGAAAAGAACACAAGTGATATGGTAGCTGGGAAGCTCAAGAGATAAAAATAACAGTAGTGCAACATACAATAATGTATACATGGAATATAAGTAGATACTCAAGAAATGCAGAGAGAAATGCTAAGCCATTTTATTATGCTGAGCAATGGAAAGAGTACATCAGGTGATCAGAAAGGTAGCACCTCAACTAGCACAAGGCAAGTGTAGAAATACAATTTGAATGGTAAGGAAATGGCCTCTCTCTGAACTGCATCCAAGCTATTGGAGAACTGTTATGTTATTGCTACTGTTGGAATCAAGTGAGGATTTGGGGCTGTTCCCCTCCTCAGAAAATGTTGAAACTCTGGAATTAGCCTTTGCTCAATAGACCCAGAAAATCCCAGAAAGCTTTTCTAAAATAGATGACCCCCGAAAATCACCCCCTTGAGGATCTACACTATCCCTCAAGGCTCTACGCTACCACTAGAGAGTGTCCTCCAAAACTCTGCCAAAAACTCTGCCAAAATCCTCCAATATGCAAGGGTTGATCCCTTGCTCAATCTTCAAGCTCAAATCCTCCACCTAAACCCAATCCGTAGCTCCTACCAAAAGAGATTGTGTCCTCCTCTCTCAAGACTGTGCAGTCATCAAAATGCTTAGTTCTTCATCAACTCCAAATATCGAGTCTCCTGCAAAATACTGATGAAACTACCTTGCCCAAGAAGGCACTTGAAGTCCCTTGGGGCTAAGGGTGAGATCTATGAATAGAGACACTCAATGCACTAAACAGTGCTGCAGATAGGCTAAACAGCCAGTGTGCTCTAAGTCGAAGTGACTAGCTCAAATTCAACATAATCTAATGCCAAAATGAGGAGGCTCCTCTCTCCTTTATAGTGTTGGCCTCTCTCAAAACCCTAAGGCCCACCTCCTCCAACGTAGCCTCTCTCTTGCCACGTGCTCCTCTACATCTACGTAGTCCCTCCAAGTGTCTACATGGGTCCCCTTCTCTACGTGGTCCTTTGACCCCCTTGGCTCCCCTTTTAACTTACAACGTTGTGCTACTAGGGAGTGACTTTATTCAAAAAGTGAGTTTTTTTTGTCCCCTTTTCCTCACCTTTTTATTTATAAATAACTATAGAAGGCAAAAATTGAGCAAAATCTAATATTACAATTAGCCATGGCTAATTAGGAATATTACGGTCTCCCCCGGCAAAAAGTTGCTTGTCCTCAAGCAACTGAAGTGATGGATGCTGCAAAATTTTCTCACTCTCCCAAGTGGCATCCTCATCCGGTAAATTCTTCCACCTCACCAAGAATTCTCGGACCATCCTACTCCACAACTGCCTCTCCCTGGTATCAATAATAGCCTCTGGCTGCAACACCAAATGCCCCTCATCATCCGTGGGTGGTAGCTCATCTGTCACTGTCACCTACTACCCCAATGCCTTCTTCAGGCATGATACATGAAAAACGTTATGAATCTTGTTACCTTGGGGCAGCTCCAACTCATACACAATGTGTCCAACCTTGCATATCACCCTGTATGGCCCATAAAAGTGGGGCTTGAGCTTCTCAGCCCCCTTCTGCTTTAGTAACAACTGTCGGTATGGCTGTAATCATAGGTAGACCAAGTCCCCTACCTCAAACTGTCTCTCCACCCGACCCCTGTCAGCATACAACTTTTGCTGGTTCTTCACTGTAGCCATATTATCCTTGAGAGCTCGGAGAATATCCTGACTCTCTTGGATCCAAATTTTGGCTCTCGGAGCCTTGCTAGCACCAAACATCACATCAGCAAAAGATAAAGGATGTTATCCATACAAGGCATAGAATGGTGACATACCAATGGACATGTGATGTGTGGTGTTGTAGCAGTACTCCCCTAGATGCAACCACTTCAGCCATGCTCACTGCTACCCACTGACATAGTTATGCAAGTAGCCCTCCAACCACTTGTTAACTATCTCTATCTGCCCATTTGTCTGTGGGTGATAACTGGTACTCAGAGTCAACTCCATCCCCACCAACCGAAAAATCTCCTACCAAAACCCACCCATGAAACGGTTGTCCCTATCATTGGTGATGGTCTTAGGAAGACCATGTAGCCTGAAGACCTCTCTGAAGAACAACTCGACCACCTGCACTACTATGTAGTGTGCGGATATGGCAAAAAATGTGCGTACTTTGTGAGTCGATCAATGACGACAAAGATACAATCTTTGCCCTGTACCATGGGAAACCCTGTGATGAAGTCCATCGAAATACACTCCCATTTCCCCTCTGGAATGGGAAGAGGCTGCAATAATCCTGCGGGATGGCTCATCTCCCTCTTGTTCCTCTCGCAAATATCACACTCCCGAATATGCTGGAGTATGTCCTCTTTGAGGCCCTTCCATAAGAACCTATCTCTAATGGCCCTGCAGGTTTTGGTAAACCCCTAATGGCCGGCTAATGGTGAATCATGTGATGCCTAAAGTATCTTCTTCTTGAGCTGAGATCCCTCAGTCAAGAAGATCTAGTCCCTGTAGTAGATGATCTCATCGACCACCCTGTACCTATCATCCGCCACTTACCCATCCAGAACCTCACATGCAAATCTGTCCTTGGAGTACTCTACTAAGAGTCAAGCCCTCCAGCCTGTGTCCAAGCTCATAAGAGACAACGTGGCTAGTCTACGTGAAAGGTCATCTGCTACCACATTGTTCTTACCCTTGACATACTCAATGTCTAAGTCATATGCTTGGATCTTACTAATCCATTTAGGATGCCTCTCCTGTAGCTATTTCTGCTCCAAAACCAACCTGAGGCTGTTGTGATTAGTCCTCACCTTGAACCTGTTACCCACTAAATATTTCCAGAGCTTGGCCAATGCATGCATAATGTCCAGCATTTCCTTGTCGTATATAGAATACAACCTCTCATGCGAAAGGAGCTTCCAGCTCTCAAAGGATATAGGGTGACCTCGCTGCATCAACACTGTGCCGATCCCCTCTCCTGATACATCACACTCCAAAACAAATGGCTGCGAAAAATCTGGTAATGCAAGCACTGGGCAGCTGCTCATAACTTCCTTGAGCCTGTCAAAGGCTTGCTGCACTGTATCCGACCAACCGAATGACCCCTTCCTCATTAGATCTATCAGGGGTGCAGCAAGCTGTGAGAAACACTTGATGAACTTCCTCGGCTTTGGCCAATATCTGATGGCCTTGATCTTCTCCTCGTGCACTCTCACTCTGTCCACCCCTATGGTGTGTCCCAAGTACAACATCTCCTTCAACCCAAACTCACACTTGGAGAGCTTGGCATAGAACTGCTGCTCCTCCAAGATGCGCAACACTATCTTAATGTGCTGGAGATGCTCCTCCCAAGTCTTGCTCTAAATGGGGATATCATCAAAGAACACCAACACAAACTTCCTTAAGTGACTGCGGAAGATGTGATTCATGTAGGACTAGAATGTAGTTGGGGCGTTGGTTAGCTTGAAGGGCATCACCAAAAACTCAAAGTGCCCATAGTGACACCTGAAGGCGGTCTTGGGAATGTCCTACTCCCTCACGTGAATCTAATGTTACCCATATCTCAAATCAATCTTTGAGAAGAACTGTGCTCCTCTCAACTCATCAATCCTAGGTATGGGGTAACTATTCTTTAGGGTCTTCTTGTTCAGGGCCTTGTAGTCAATTCACATCCTCAACGTGCCATCCTTCTTCTTCACCAACACCACGGAAGAAGCAAAAGGACTCGTGCTCAACCGAATGTGAGCAAGAGCCAGCAACTCCTAAATGGCCCACTCAATCTCATCCCGATAGGCCTTGGGATGCCTATAGGGGGTAGTAATCACTGCCTATATTCCCTGCTCAAGCTCAATGGTGTGCTCAAATCCTTGGTCCGGTGGCTGTCCTGGCGGAATCTCGCCAAACACTGTGGCATACTAGTCAAGGATGGACTATATCTCTAGGTGCACCATCTGCCCTGTAGTCCCTACCTCTGATGCACACAGCTCCACTGTCCACTCTACATCTCCCTTCCGGAAGACTACCTCCATCCGATGAGCCAAAATAGTTTGAGGCGGATATGTGTGTTGTCCCTATATCTTCTCATGGCTTCCTGTCTCATCCCACTCCATCTCTAGGGCCTTCCAATCTGTCGTGAATTTCCCTAGAGTGATAAGTCACTGAACATGATACTGGAATATTGACCATGAAAAAGTGGTATGTCAGTGTGTAGGTGCCCAGCGTCATTGATAACTCTAGGACATAACGAGCACACACCATGGTCTGATCTCCTGGGACCAAAAATGAAAATCCATCGAAGCTCTTTGTCTGTATACCTCTTCGCTCAACCATCTACTCGTCGATGAAGTTGTGGGTTGCCCAGCTGTCAACCAAAACTGATACTCGCTGGCCACATACTGTCCCTCGTACGTGCAACATCAAATACTTGGGAACTCCTTGCAATGCTGCAAGGGCTCCTTTGGTAGGTGAAAAAGTTGCACCACCTACTGGTGGTGGTGGAGGTGGCAAAGGATCCTATGTGGTATGACTATCTCCTGCCTCCACATCATCCTCCTCATCCTCTTCCCCACTGCTCTCAAAGAAGACCTCAATAAAATGTGCTTTGTCAACAACACATCTATGTCCCAGTGCCCACGGCTCTTGATAGGTAAAGGACAACCACTTCTTCTTCAGCTCCCTCCTGGCATCATCATCAATTTGTGCTCGTCCTGGATTCCCCTTTGGAGGTGGAATCCTCACAGCCTTCCCCTTAGGCTGGAAATCCTGTCTCTGGGGGTAAGGTGTCTGGGTCCTGGGTAAGGCATCTTATAAGTCATGGGTCCTGCTAATAGCATCCTGGAGTGTGGCTGGTCTAGTGGATCTAGCTAGACCCCGAAGTGGCTCTGCTAACCCCTCAACAAACATGTAGATCATTCGTGTCGTGGATAGATCTGGCACCATCACTGAAACCCTCAAGAAGTTTGCAAGGTAGGTCTCTGGGCTCCTGGTCTGTTTGAGCCTCGTCAGCTCAACAAAGTTCTGTTTCAAATCCCTCCGATCAAACTAGAAATAGATGTCCAGCTTCTCCACCCAAGACTTTGCCAAACTGTTTGATGAACCATCAAACTTAGGCAAGTGGAATCTACTAGCTGTGCGGTGGGTGTCTCCATCATGATAATGCCAGTATCCCTTGTGATGGTTGCGGGGTCTACTATCCCGCTGGAGCTGAACAAAGTCTCTGAATGGGATAGCATCCCTGTAATCCTACCCATAGGCTTGGTACTTTACAAAATAATCACCCATATGACCGGGCTCTGCCTCTTGCTGGGCTCCGGCCCCGTGTCTTCTCCTAGGAAAGTTGGCATGGTAGAGCGTGTAGGGGCATGTGAGGCCATCTGCTGAGTAGTATCACACTGAGTGGCACCCTACTTTGGAAAATGGTGGGATGTACCTGATCCCTCACCAACCTCGAAAACCTGTGGGTTCTCACGCTGTCTAGCCTCCACCGTCATGAATCTTTGCCACATCACCTTGATTTGCCTCGACAAATCCTGCACTGATTTGATGAACATGTCTGCAAATCTCTTCCCATCGTCATCTGCCATCGGATCCTCCTGCTCTATGTCCACCACAAGCTCCTCATGTTTTGTGTTCATCACAGGATCTTCTTGTTTTGTGTTCACCACAGGCTCCTCCTGTTCTGTGTCCACCACCCAAACACAGTCTCCCTCTCCGTAGGTGTTCTCCAACCTATGCTCAGTATCTCTGTATTTTCTACCTCTGTAACAGATGTAGGGCTTCTCCCCCAGTGTCATAGACTACTAGCTCCATAGGCTGAGCCAGATCTATGCTCTGATACCACTGTAATATCCCTTTTCAGGGATATCCCTCAAACACAAGTAAACTCCAACCAGAGATGGATTGGGAGGGCATTTACCAGATATGTCGCCTCTGAAAAAACGATGAGATCTGGAGGCTACCTGGCCCTTTCTAGACTCTGTCTAAGAGCATAGGAGAAAAACATATAAGTTATATAGTAGTCAGCAAGCTCAAGAGATAAAAATAACAGTAGTGCAACATACAATAATGTATACATGGAATATAAGCAGATACTCAAGAAATGCAGAGAGAAATGCTAATCCATTTTATTATGCTGAGTAATGGAAAGAGTATAGGAGGTGATCAGAAAGATAGCACCTCAACTTGCACAAGGAAAGTGGAGAAATACACTCTAAATGGTAAGGAAATGGCCTCTCTTTGAACTACATCCAAGCTGCCGAAGAACTGTTGTGCTGCTGCTACTGCTAGAATCAAGTGAGGATTTGGGGCTGTTCCCCTCCTCAGAAAATGTTGAAACTTTGGAATTAGCCTTTGCTCCATAGACCCAAAAAAACCCAGTAAATTTTTCTAAAATATCTAACCCCTGAAAATCACCCCCTTGAGGATCTACGTTATCCCTCAAGGCTCTGCACTGCCACTGGAGAGAGTCCTCCAAAACTCTGCCCGAAACTCTGCCAAAATCCTCCAATATGCAAGGGCTGATCCCTTGCTCAATCTCCAAGCTAAAATCCTCCACCTAAACCCAATATGGAGCTCCTATCAAAAGATACTGCATCCTCCTCTCTCGAGATTGCGCAGTCATCAAAATGCTCAGTTCTTCCTCAACTCCAAAGATTGATTCTGCTACAAAATACTGATGAAACTACCTTGCCCGAGCAAGCACTCGAAGTCCCCCTGGGCTAAGGGTAAGATCTCTGAATGGAGACACTTGATGCACTAAACAATGCTACAGACAGGCTAACAGCCAACGTGCTCTAAGCCGAAGTGACTAGCTCAAATGCAACATAATCCAATGCCAAAATGAGGAGGCTCCTCTCTCCTTTATAGCGTTGGCCTCTCTCAAAACCCTAAGGCCCACCTCCTCCAATGTAGCCTCTCTCTTGCCACGTGCTCCTCTCCATTTGCAAAGTCCCTCCAAGTGTCTACGTGGGTCACCCTCTCTATGTGGTCCTTTGGCCCCCTTGGCTCCCCTTTTAAGTTACAACGTTGTGCTACTAGGGAGTGACTTTATTCAAAAAGTGAGTTATGTCCCCCTTTCCTTACCTTTTTATTTATAAATAACTATAGAAGGCAAAATTGAGCAAAATCGAATATTCCAAATAGCCATGGATAATTAGGAATATTACAATTTTACAGCTTCCAGCCAATTTTGAGCAAATTTTGAGCACTTTTATTTTTTTGAGAAATTTTGAGCTAAATTCAGAAAATCAGCAGGCACTGTGCTTTTTCTTTAGGCATCTATTTTAGGACAAGTTTATATTTTTGGAAAGCTCTTGCCATCCTATAAAAACCCATTTTCTCAGATTTTATAGAGGTGGCTCAGTTTTGGAGAAAAGTGCAAAAAAGTGGCAAAAAATGAGCATTTTGCACCCTTTTTTGATAGGCACTGTGCACATGGAGCGACCTTGGGAGAATGGATATTTTAAGGCCTTCCCATGGTCTAAATTAAAAAAATAAAAATGTTATGGAAACTAGACTTGGAGGGCTAGATGACCATTCTCTCAGATTTTTGTTTTGACCTCTAGAACGAAAATCAAAATCAGCTCAAAGTTGGCACTGTGCTTTTGCACTTTTTTGTGTTTAAATTTGTAAATTTCACTGTGTAAAACGTCTAGTTTCCAGTTTGACTTAGTCAAAGTCAAACCTCCTTATGTAATGGCACTATTTTTGAGGCTAGGTGATGTCGACATGAATAAATATACATCATAGGTTGTTTTTGATGTTTAATAGGTCTCATAAAGGAAGAAAACTCCTAAACAAACTCTCCAAGAAGTGTTTGAGTTTTTCACCTTCTCACTCTGGCCTATTGGTTGAGAGAATCTTGGAGTTAGTTCCTCCACCAAGGAATTCGACTCCTGAAAGTGGGAAAGTGGTCTAAGAGAGTTTATATGTATCATTTCTCTTTCAGAGAGAAGGGTTGAACTTTTTGTGAAGGAGGCTTGCATGTAATCATCTTTTTAGCTAATGCAGAGACATGTTGCAGCTATTTTCAAGGAACTCTAGCCCAATGAGTTCATGGTGCTTTTTCTTCATTTTGTTTGTTTTCTAATGGTTTAAAAATATTTATCTACATGATATCTCTTCTTTCTATGGATGCCTTACAGTGAAATATACAGAATTCTTATTTTTCAAGCTCTGTTATCTGGTTTTCATAGTTATGTTTATGTCTTCTTAAGCTAATGAAATCATGTTTACTTATTCTCATTATTTTCTTCTACACTTTCTCCTCTATA
Source organism: Pinus taeda (assembly GCA_000404065.3). Classification (NCBI taxonomy): domain Eukaryota; kingdom Viridiplantae; phylum Streptophyta; class Pinopsida; order Pinales; family Pinaceae; genus Pinus; species Pinus taeda. Next base: position 259,218 of record APFE030739101.1, on the reverse strand, counting down.
CTACACTAGCAATATTATAAATACAGCATGGCTTCTAATATCGAACTCCTTTTCATATTTTCTCTTGCACTCCTACAACCTAAACCTATTTGTGGCTCCAAACCCTAAGTTCAAAAAAAGCCTAAAACCCAAATTTTCACCAACATAAAAACAAATACACATATCTAGCCTAAAATTTATTTGATTTAAAGTCATATCATTGATAAGAGACTTAGAGAGATCCATATCATGCTCAATAGGGCTAGCTACTGAGCTGAAGTGGTTTGAGGTTACCCTTCTTGATTTCCTTTTTAGCCTAGGAGATTGTAAGGACTAACAAGATGCACCCACATATTGATTGAATACATTAGTATTCTATAATTAGTCTTAATGTTAATGAATAGTTAATATTGAATTAGTCTTAAGCTTGATTGATAGTTAAGTTTGATTAGTGGCTAAGTAAAGGATTAACCCTTAATCTTGATTAATAAATAACTAATTATTTATAATTATTATGTTTAATTTGATATCAGATTTAATTAAGATTCTCATGGATCCATTTGATTTGATTAACTCTCAACTAAATATAGTTTTATTATTATTATAGAATTATTGTTTTATTATTTATCATTCTTTATGACTTAATTAGTTTGGATTCTTTTAATTAATTTATGGACAAGGGAATAGTTGGGGGATGGTAGGGGCTATTAAGGTAGGGTGGTGGCTCGAGAGGATGAGAGGGTTGGTAACATTCATTACGGGGCGGGGTTAGGGGGGCACATAAGTGAAAATGTGTTCTTTGCTGGGGGGAATTATTTTGGAAGGAGGATTTTTGGCTTTGGGGGGAATTTTAGGATTGGAGAGATTTTGGGTTGTCACAAAGAGTGCTAGATTTTGGTGTTTGACACCAGAAGAGTGTTGACATAGGGATTTTGGACACACTATGTATGCAGTTTGGACTTGGTTTCAGAGGGCTAGGAAACTTGTGGATGTTCCCTGGACTGGGAAGTAGAATAGAATTTCTTATTTGGAAGTGTGACATATTTAGTTGGATCGTCCCTGAAAGAGTATTTCAACCGAGCCACCATAATCATGTATTATTTTTATTATTTGGTTAAGTTATATAAATTACCCATAAAACAATATTTAATGTGTTTTTAATATGTTTTAAACCCCTTATGAGGATGTTATATTGGAAGGAGAGGGGTTCGGGGAAATGTTCCCACCACCCTTGCTTGAGTAATTGTGAGTTGATGGAGAAAGGACACGACCGACGTCTTGCATGCACGAGAATGCAACCCTCCAATTGGCAGACGAACTATGTAATGGTGGAGATGAGCGGAAGAGTCATTTTTATAAGTTAGTTTGGGGGAGAGGTGAGCCCCTCATCGCCTTGGTGTCATCACATCACAGGTGGTGAACTTTTTGTAGAGAGGGTGGTGTTGATGTGGTCTATATGAGAGGAATTTCTTCGCGTCACGCCAATACAAGTTTTGGTTGAGAGTGTCTCTTGTTTGGTGCGACCTTTTAAGGGGACAAATTCTTTCAGTTGGAATTTCTTGTTGGCGTTTGAAGTTGGTAAGCCCTATATGCTCTTGTTGGCCTCATCTTGGTTGTTTTTTATTGCCTTGCTTAGTAATTTCAGGGGTGTAAGCTTTCTAGGTTCAATGTATCAGTTGTTGGATGAGTTTGGTGTCTTGGGGTTTGGGTTTTTGATGAGTTTGTGAATTTAGTTGGGCATTGGGTATGCCTTTTATCATGGGAGTCGATAACAAGGTTTTAATGAAAAGGGTGGTTTGGGTGTCTTTAATTGAAAAACTGGGCATTTGTTGTGGGTTGGGCTTGGTTTACGGTCTATGGGCTTTTGGATATAGAAGTTTCTTAGTCTTAGGGTGTAGTTTAGTGCACTCCATGGTAAAGGGGGTTGATTCTCTAGTCCAATAAGTGTTTTCAACCTCCCTATCGGGGGGAGGGGGCTTCGTCAAAAATTAGGTCCTTTTTCTGGTGTTTCTATGATGAAATTATTTGTTGGTATTTAGGTTTTGTCGAGGTAGGGGAGAGTCGGTATTTGTGTCCTTTTGTAGGTAGAGGTAAACCTTACAGGGAAATTGAAGAACCCTCTTGAAACTCTATGATGCTGCCAAGGTAGAGGGGGACGAGTAAGAGGGGAAGAGATGAAAGAGCTCAGTAAGGTCAATGTGGTGTAAAGTTTTTTTCCCATGACTTTGTGGCAACGTATTTTAAATTTATTCCACCTGAGACTTATTAGGATATTCAAGACCTTGATATTAAAGTAGGCTAAAAGAGAAAGTCTCTCTCGAACTTAGAATGATTGGAAGATATGTCAGGATGGGTACTAGATACTGGGGACACCAAGGGAAGGCATAAGTAGTATTTGAACTTAGTAGCACTCTATTGGAAAATGAAAATACTTTTGGGGTTGGTTATGAGAGACAAGAGAGTGAAAAAATATAATATATTTGCCTCCATCGAGATGTGAAGAGAATGTTCTGGAACCCAAGGTTTTGTGTGGACAAAATTGTGACCCATCTAATGCTTGTGGAAAGCCACATAGATTGTGATTTTGTTGGGGGTGAGTAGATGGACCTCCCTAGTTCTAATGCTCAGGTGCTAATCAAAATTTCTTCCTTAGAAAATAAATAATGTGTGTGGGAGGAGGTAGGTTAATTTAGGGTCTCCCTTGATGTTTTTGAGTTGGTTTGTGATAGGCCATGTGATGGTTCTCTTGTCTGCGAATGATGTCAACTTATTTGGATTGCGACTGTGTGTTTCTAAGTTTTTCTTTTGGTTTCAAGTCTCAGCTTTTAAAGCTATTTTTCATCTCCGAGGCGTTAAAAGGAAGAATCTTAGCGATTGGAATAAGGTTTTGGATGAAGGATGAATTCTTGGGATGGCATGGGTGGTCACCCCTCTTGTTTGTTGTTGGTTTTTTCTCCTTGTTGTCTATTGGATCTTCAGTCATGGTGTGTGGGTCATCTCTCTATGTACTCTTTTTTTATGGCGACATCAGGCTTGAGGTTTAGGCACCCATATATGTTCTTGACTCTTGTTTCTGATTCTTTAGTGATTATGGTGTTTCCTTGGTCTGTAAAGGTATTGAGGTTTATTTTTCTAAGTTTGATTAGTATAAACTGTTTTCATACAACGTTAGAGGTCAAGTTGTGTTTCCTCCCTCCAAACGTTCAGTTGTCTATGATGTAATTTTTTTCTTGAAGTAATATGAAGTATTTTAATTTACAAAAGAAAATATGTTGTGTCAAATATATGGTGTTGCTAATATGTTTTTTGTTTTCATATGCTATGAAATTGTGGATTTTTTTTTTTAAATTTGAGGACCCTATAATGGTTTGAGGGCCTAGAATGGGTCCTTACAGGTGGTATCAAAGCCTAGCTTCAAAATATGGACCCTAAGACCCACCTACACACCAAAAACCGTTGTTGCAACCTCGTGTACGCATAGAAAATCATCACTTTCAAACACAAGAGATGACATTATATCAAAACTTAACCAAAGGTAGATATAATCACACAATGCAAGTGAAAGGTAACTTGACCAAATCAGCAGAGTTTTATTACAACACCATATATCCCATACTAACAAGAGTTATAAAATAAAATTGAACACACCACAAATGCAAGAAATTAATTGGGCATAATAAGCATCAATCCAAAAAGAAAGTTCCATTACTTTGGAAAAATACTTGTAATAACAAGAAAGAAAAGAAACCTTTTATTGCTAAAATAAAACAATTAATGAATAACAATGTACTTCAATTTAAACAATTTTTTAAACAATACCAAAAAAATTGTTTAAAATGAATGAAGTGTGAAAATGAGAAGAAGAAATGACTTTAAACCCACCAATAACCCTTCCCTCCTCCCCGTGAAAAAATACATAGGGGAAGGGGAAAATGTTGAGAAATGGCAACAAGAAATTCCTGTTTAATTTGTCCTTGAATTAATTTGAGAATTAAAATCGAATTTTGTTCTCATAGAAACTTGTAAATAGTTAATTAATTTTAATTAACTTAATTATCTTAGGATTTTTGAGTTGGAAGTATTTTTTTTGTCATATATATGTTCTTCCTAAATTTTAGGGTCCAGTATGAGTTTAAATTGAGTTGTAATTAAGATAACTCAGTTTACTGAGTTATGGTCAGTTAAATTAGTTTTAACTGTTTGTGGAAATAATAGAGGACTAACAATCAATTGGTGCACTAGTGCCTCCATAAGTGTTACTCCAGTTAACTGAAGATTCCCTCAAGAGAAACTCATGCATGTGAGTTCAAAGAAAGACCTAGTTGAGACTAGAGTGCAGGGACAATGTACTATCAGTTGTATGATTTACTGAGTTGTAAATATCATGCATGCAATCAGAGAAGGACCTATATTTGGATTGCACAGTTTTGGAAGCATGAATTCCATTTAAATACAGGTTATTCATCCTAAGAATTACACAAGGAAATAGGCGCTTGGTAGGCAGTGTAAATTGGCTAAGTGTTGGCCAATAGTGGGCTTGTGAGGTAGAAAGTTGAGCATACTTGTGCAGAATTATTCTTGTGAGAATAAGCTGTTGGACACAGATTGTCATTGATGTCAATATGGTAATATTCAAGGAAGGAGACAGAGCTAAAGAAGAGGAGCACACAGAGCCATCAGAGCCAAGAGGAGCCAAGAGGAGCAGAGGTGGTTAAGTGTTGTATGAAGTTGCTGGTGAATGCTGGTGAAGGCTACTGCAGCTATTGAACATTGTTGAAACACTTAGAGAAAAGTTGTTGAAACACTGATTTCTCCATTGCTGAAACACCAACCTTTTCCGCAGTTGTTCGACACTTGTGAAAATTTTGTCGATACACCAGTTTCGGCGTTGCTGAAACACGAATTTTGGCGTTGATGAAACACCAACCGGTTCCCTAACGACATTATATTTTTAGCACATCGTAAACATGAGGAAGCTAAAGTGAATGGAGGAGGGAAGCCAGAAGGTCGAACGAGTTTTGAGGAAGCCGAAGCTCAAGTGAGCGAGGAGGAAGCCGAAGAGCCATTGAGTAAGCGGAAACGAATGGACAAAGGCATGTGAATGTATAAAACAGTAAAAACATAGAACTCTTGTTGTTGGTGGTGTGGTGAAGAACCAGAGTGTGAGGTAGTAGAAGCAGCAGAGGCAGGAGAGCAGGAATGAGACAACCTCAGATGAATAGTGTGCAGCAACATACTTGTTTATACCAAGGTTGGGTTGGAGCCCAAGAGGTTGGAGCCTCATAACTGAACTGGACTGAAGTCATTGGGGGTAGGTGCTCCTAAGTGCGGAATCACTGCAAAACAGAGTTGGTGCTCTGGAGGTTGGAGCCTCACTGAAGTCCAAGTTGGAGCTTGGCAACTATTCACAATCATATTTATACTTATATTGTATTTATTTCATTGCACTGTCTTGAGTTTTAATAAAAGAATTAATTTTAGCTGTTGATTTCTGTGTTCTGTGTATACGTAGACATATCTATATATGTTGTTGGCAATCATTAGAACAATTAAAGAAATAAAGAAATAATAAGAAATATTGATTCACCCCCTCTCAGTATTTCCAACAATTGGTATCAGAGCAGGCTTCTTTATACTAGCCTAACAACTTGAAGAAGGATCCGTAGCCATGATGAGAAATCACGAAGCATCAGGAAGACCTCCTTTGTTTGATGGCACTAACTTTGGGTTCTGGAAGAAAAGAATGACCTGCTACTTAATGTCCCTTGGACCCGAAGTCTGGCATTTTGTTCAAAATGAATACAAAACGACTACCACTCTTCCAACGGACCAAGATGAGAGGAAAGCCTACATCGCAAATGCAAAGGCCATGAACTCCATCACTAGTGGAATCACTGATTCTAAGTTTACAAAAATCATGCACTGTACATCTGCCAAAGAAATGTGGGAGAAGCTAGTTGGCTTGTACGATGGAGACTCAAAAGTAAAAAAGGCAAAGCTTTAAACTCACCGAAGACAATTTGAAAGTTTGAGGATGGAAGATGAAGAAGACATTGCAGCATACCTCCTCCGAGTAGCTGAAGTGGTAAATTCCCTGAAAGGATTGGACAAAAAAAGTTGAAGAAAGTAATATTGTTCAAAAGGTATTAAGGTCTCTTCCAGATAGATTTGACTCCAAAATAAGCGCTATAGAAGAAGAAAAGGATCTAGATACCCTCAAAATGGATGAAATCCATGGAATTCTCACTGCCTGTGAAATGAGGAAAGGTGGCCCAAGCTCCAAAGATGCAGCATTCAAGGCCTCAAAGTCAAATAAGGGGAAGAAAGGAATGACTGTAGTGATGAGTCTGATATGGGATCTGAATTGGCTCAATTTGTACGAAAGCTGAAGAGAGGATCTAAGATTAAAGGCAAGTATCCTCTTATCTATTTTAAATGTGGTAAAATAGGTCATTATGCAGAAAAATGTCCTCATAAACTTGACAGTGATGATGAAGGAAACTATAAAAGAATGGCACATAAAAAGAAAGGGTTCAATAAGAAAAACTTCTTCTCCAAGCAATATGAGTCTGATGAGGATGAGTTTATGGTCATCAAAAATAAATCAGATGAGGAAAGTGATCATGATGAAAGCCAAGAAGCATTATTCATGGCACTTGCAGATGATGATGAATCAGGGCTGGAAGGAAATGTAGATGAACTGTTAATAAGCGCCATTGAAGAAAATGAGAAACTACAGAACAAAATCATTTCTTTCGAAGTGGAAAACAAGGAAATAAGAAGGAGAGAAGATCTCTTGGAAGCAAAGCTTAAAGAAAAATAAGAGACTTGTGAAGAACGTGAGGCCAAAATAGTGTCTCTGAGAAAGGAGTTGGAGCAAATTAAAAAGGGCTATAAAAGCTCTCAAATACTTGAGACTATTCTGAAAAATCAAAAACCTCAACATGACAAGTCTGGAATAGGTTTCAAAGGATTATCCTCAAGCACTTAGAATAGTGTGAAAAGCTATGTCGATGCACTTTCCTGCAATCCAAAAGATGAAAAAATATGTTATCAAAAGTGCATCCCAGACCCCAAGAATGAAGAGATAATTACTCCAAAGAAGAATATGGAGTCGAATCATGGACACTACAACAAATACAAAACTCTACTCCACCAAGGGCCGATCGCAAATCTGAAGAACGAGGGAGGAGTAATTCCTAGGATGGAAATCGACTCAAATCGTGATTGCTTAAACAAGTACAAAACCATCTTTCTTGGACACTGCTTTCACTATAAAAACTTCGGTCATCAAGCCAGACATTGTATGGCTCACAAAAGTGAAAATACAAATCTAAAGGACCGAATAATCAACTCATATGCCCCCAAAAGGCAGGGACAAATCAAAACGTTCAATCCATTTGATCCCTTGACCAAATTTGATCTGATTTGCTCTTTATGCTATGATAATGGACACTATGAACAAGAATTCCCACTCAAAGGAAGAAAGATGAGTAGCAAGAACCCCAGTATGGACAAACGCGACCTGGTTCTATATGCTCAGAATGATGAAAACCAGTGGTTTGTAGATAGTGGGTGCTCCAGACACATGACAGAAGACAGAAGGAAGTTTGTCTCACTGAGCAAAAAGGAAGGGACTGTGTCCTTTGGAAGCAGATCAGGTAGAACTGCAGAAAAAGGAATAGTTACTCTGATCAATGGAAAAGGAAAAGCTCAAGATGCTCTCCTAGTTGACGGACTCAAACACAACCTCTTGAGTGTCAGCCAAATCTATGATCAAGGACATAACGTTGTTTTCAGCACCAAAGACTGTGAAATAAGGAACTCTGCCTCAGGGAAACTTGTGGCAAAAGGGGTGAGAACACCAGACAACATTTACATACTGAACAATATTCAAGAAAATAAATTCTACGTGAGTCAGATAGATGAGAGTTGGTTGTGGCACAAGCGACTTGGACATACAAGCTTCAAAAATCTGATCAATATCAGTAAGATCAAAGCTGTACGAGAAGTCCCAAAGCTATTCAAACCAAATCAGGGAGTATGTGGTCCTTGTCAACATGGAAAGCAGACCAGAACCAGCTACAAGACAAAGGAACACTATACGTCGAAGCCCTTGGAGATCATCCATGTTGATGTGTGTGGGCCAACTAGAAATCAAGCACTCCAAGGAGAAAGGTACTTTGTGTTATTTGCTGATGATTATACTAGAATGATGTGGATATATTTCATAAAGTATAAATCTGAATCTTTTAAGTGTTTTAAGAATCTAAAAGCCCTTGTAGAAAATGAAAAAGATTCAAAAATTAAGTGCCTCAGAACAGACAAATGAGGAGAATTCACATCAACCGAGTTTAGTGAGTTCTATAACATTCATGGAATTAAAAGAGAATTCTTGGCTGCCAGAACACCTCAGCAAAATGGGGTAGCTGAAAGAAGAAACCGAACAGTCCAAGAAATGGCAAGAATTATGCTATTAGCAGCAGACTTACAGCCTAGATTCTAGAGAGAAGCAGTAGGGACAACTGTCTATACACTGAATTGAACTCAATTAAGACCAAATTGTGAAAAAAATCCTTATGAGCTCTGGAATGGAAGACTTACTTCAGTGAAGTATTTCAAGATTTTTGGAAGCAAGTGCTTCATAAAAATAATGATGGTTCACCAGGAAAGTTTGATTCTCAGGTTGATGAAGGGATATTTCTTGGATACTCTACACGGAGCAAGGCTTACAAGTGCTACAATTATCGACTGAAGAAAATAGTGGAAAGAATTGATGTAAAGGTTGATGAAGAACTTCCAATAAAGGAAATTGAAGAACATGAAGATGACTTTCTCCTTGAAGAAGAAGAACCTAAAGAAGAAGAGATAGATGAGGAAGAAGAAGAAGAGAAAAGAGAACCACCTCATACCCCTTCAAAGATGAAGTATGTCGAAAGATATCATCTCAGAAGAATAGATCATTGGCGATAGAGATGAAGGTGTGCAGACCCGAAGAAGGATAACAACCTCACCCAAGAGAAAAGTCATTGCCCTCCTATCTATGATAGAACCAGAAACATTTGCAGAAGCAAGTAAGGATCCTCATTGGGTAAAAGCCATGGAAGAAGAAATGTCCCAAATTGAGAAGAACAAGACATGGGAGTTGGTACCTCGTCCAAAGGACAAAAACATAATAGGAACCAAATGGGTGTTCAAAAATAAAATGAATGAGGAAGGACAGGTTATCATAAACAAGGCAAGACTTGTCTGCAAAGGCTATTCACAAATTGAAGGAATTGACTTTGAAGAGACATTTGCACCAGTGGCCCGTATGGAAGCTATCAGGATGTTCTTAGCATTTTCTTACTCAAAAGGATTCAAAATCTATCAAATGGGCGTGAAATCAGTATTTCTAAATGGGGAACTCAAAGAGGAAGTCTACATGGAGCAGGCAGAAGGTTTTTATTTGACAGTAGGAAAGGACCTAGCCTGGAAGTTGAAAAAGGCTTTATATGGATTGAAACAAGCTCCTAGAGCTTGGTATGAAAGATTGTATCACTACCTACAACAACAAGGCTTCAAAAAGGGAGTGGTTGGAAGTAATCTATACATAAAGACAGATCAAGGTAAGTTACTAGCTGCTCTTGTTTATGTCGATGATCTGATTTTTGTTAGTAATAATGATGAAATGAGCCATGAATTTTCTCAAAACATGTCAAAAGAGTTTGACATGTCAATGATAGGAGAGTTGCCCCACTTCCTTGGACTTCAAATATCTCAAACCAGAGCAGGATTGTGTATATCTCAAACTAAATATCTAAAAGACATGCTCAAAAAATATGGAATGGAGGACTGTGCACCCATGACCACACATATGACCACAAACTGCAAACTGAGCAAAGATGATGATTCCCCTCTAGTGGATGCAACTCATTACACGTCAATGATCAGATACCTTCTATACTTAATAGCTACATGACCAGACATAATGCAAGCAGTAGGAATGGTGGGAAGATTTCAATCTTCTCCCAAACAATCCCATTTATTAGCTGTAAAAAGAATTCTCAGATATCTGAAGGGAACTTCTGATTTCGGTCTTTGGTACCCAAAGAACTAAACACTGACTGTAACTGCATACACTGATGTTGATTGGGCTGGAAGTATAGATGATCGAAAAAGTACTAGTGGAAATGCATTCTTCCTAGGAGACTGTTTGGTATCTTGGATCAGCAAAAAACAGTCATCCATATCACTATCCATAGCTGAAGTTGAGTATATTACTGCAGCAGACTGTTTTACTCAGATACTATGGATGAAGGAAGCTCTAAAAGATCTCGACATATGTACAGATCAACCAATTACCATCTATTGTGACAACACAAGTGCTATCAATCTCAGCAAAAATCCAGTGATGCACTCAAGAACCAAACACATAACAATCAAGTATCATTTCCTCTGTGAGCAAGTAGTTGAACAAAACATTGTCCTGGAATATATCAGTACTAAGGAGCAGATAGCTGATATTTTCACAAAACCTCTTGCTCGAGAAGCATTCAAACATCTATGTCAAAATATGGGGTTATTTCTTTATCATCACTCAAGTTCATTCATAAAGATGTAGCAGGACAGGGGGAGCAGGTTGACAGGGGGAGTCTGTATGCATTCCTTTGCCATTGATGTCGAAGGGGGAGAGAGTAGAAGGATATTTCCATCAATAAAAAGGGGGGAGATTGTTGGACATAGATTGTCATTGATGCCAATATGGCAATATTCAAGGAAGGAGACAGAGCTAAAGAAGAGGAGCACACAGAGCCATCGGAGCCAAGAGGAGAAGAGGTGGTTAAGCGTTGTATGAAGTTGCTGGTGAACATTGGTGAAGGCTGCTGCAGCTATTGAACACTGTTGAAACACTTGGAGAAAAGTTACTGAAACACCGATTTCTCCATTGCTGAAACACCAACCTTTTCTACAACTGTTTGACACTTGTAAAAAATTTGCCAATTCACCAGTTTCGGCGTTGCTGAAACACCAATTTCGGCGTTGCTGAAGGTTGAGCGAGTGTTGAGGAAGCTAAAGCTCAAGCGAGTGAGGAGGAAGCCAAAGAGCCATTGAGTAAGCGGGAACGAATGGAAAAAGGCATGAGAATGTATAAAATAGTAAAAACAGAGAACTTTTGTTGCTGTTGGTGTGGTGAAGAACCAGAGTGTGAGGCAGTAGAAGCAGCAAAGGTTGTAGAGGCAGCAGAAGCAGCAGAGGCAGGATGGCAAGAGTGAGACAACCTCAGCTGAATAGTGTGCAGCAGCATACCTGTTTATACCAAGGTTGGGTTGGAGCCCAAGAGGTTGGAGCATCATAACTTAATTGGACTGAAGTCATTGGGGGTAGGTGCTCCTAAGTGCAGAATCACTGCAAAACAAAGTTGGTGCTCTGGAGGTTGGAGCCTCACTGAAGTCCAAGTTGGAGCTTGGCAACTATTCACAATCAGATTTTATACTTATATTGTATTTATTTTCATTGCACACTGTCTTGAGTTTTAATAAAAGCATTAATTTTCAGTTGTTGATTTCTGTGTTCTGTGTATACATACACATATCTATATATGTTGTTGCAATCACTAGAACAATTAAAAAAAAATAATAATAATAAGAAATACTGATTCACCCCCCTCTCAGTATTTCGAACATAAGCTTTGTATCTTCACTCACATTTCTGATTTAATGCAATATAGATAGGTGAGGTTTTGAGTTATGCATTTACTAGGAAAAATTATTGTGTTATGTGCCATTGATTTATTTTCTTCTCGTTCATATTGTTTTCATCGATCTATTGGTTTCCATTGGTTGAAAGTAGAGGTAGATTCTTGTCCCGTGCTTTAGTAAATTGCATGAGCTTGTGAATCTACAGGAAATTCTACATGGTATCAAAGTAGAATTCAATATACCAGAGGAGATTTTGAATTTTTGAGTTTTGGGTTACAGGTGAAATTTGAATTTGCAATACATACTTCAGGATCGACAGCTAGCGTTCTATGATTTGTGGCTCGAGTATGCCTTGGATGGAGGAACAAAATAGAGGATGTGCTATAGGGTAATGGCTTGAAGGAATTTGTTGATCAAGAAGTTCCTAAGACAACAGCATTGGATGTACAAAATCTGGTCGAATGGAAGAAGTGTGTGGCGAAGGCGAGGCAGATAATCCTTGAGGGAGTTCGAGACCACATTGTCTCGAGTATCCATGGCAAGGAAACTCTATATGCTACATGGAAAGAATTGATTGTTACATAGTATTTTTTCATATCTTCTGTTCACTTCCCATACCATATCCTAGAGTGCCAAAACATTGACTACTGTGCAGCATATCCATCGTGATATACAGACCAAAACGTTCCTAAAGAATCAAAGGAAAGTTGCCTTGAAATCATTGTGGAGAAAGCTTCCTAAAACCATAATTTTTTGCATCAATGTGTTTTGCTCCACTGCCTATCTGTGCTGATGGCAAGTTTCTCAGTTATACACTCACACTTTCAGCACAGGGTTTCATAGGAAAACTCACGCTGAACTACTTCTGGAAGGATTTCCCAAACTGGATGAGAAGCTTCTCTCACTAGAACCTTCGGGAACATCAAGATGGATATTGGTTTTTGTTGCTATGTTCGAGCTCTCTCGTTTGGGCCTCTTGATCTTACCATCATGGGATTTCCCCTTGAGATGTGGACCTTCCTCCCTCTTTTGTAGATCTCTAACTCCCTCTACCTTCCTATAAATTCACCCCCTTCCATTCCCAAATGGTTGGTCATTGATTGATGCATCCCTGTATTGAGATTATGCTTACATGCTACCCATTCTAGCTTGGAGAAGGAATGCTTGAAGAGTATTTGCTTGGACTTGGACATCCACCCAAAGGAAGGCTCCAATGTCAAGGCATAGGTTGTATGCTTCCCTTTTTAGTTTCTTAATATATACATCCGATGTTCACTTTCCATAATTATGTAAATATTTATGTGATTATCTTAATGTTCCTTGATCTGTTAAGTATTTTATGCTTGATATATGTTATATATGCTCTCGTGTCTTTCATATTAATTTGAGCTTCCTCGCAAGTTTCTGGATGTGAAGAACAACTTAGAAGCGAAGCTTGGAGAAAAATATTCAAAACCATCTCTAAGGATCAAGTGATTATCATTAGAATGAGGTAAGTTCCTCCTTCCTACTGCACTTGTCATGCATAATCTAGGAAAGTGTGTATTAGATTGTTTAGTTTGTTTCTAGACCCACTCATTATGCTAGAGGGATTGCTTTTGTCCGTGGAGGGGATTTTCCTTCACAACAAAATGGAGACTTCATTTAGGAAGCTATAGCTTGTTCATCCTCCTTTCTCAACTGATCTCTTGATCAGTTTTGCTGACCATTGTGTTCTAAGTTAGTTTGGGTTGTTATAGGTCTACAAAATCACTTGTTACTATCTTATAGTGCTCAGTCTAGAAGAGTTTGTGAAATTCATTTTTCATCAACCAACACATTTTTTGATTTGACAGTCATGTTGCCACTGGACTTATTCTTAAAAAGTGACACTTATATCTGATTTAGTTCCTGTTTGGCCTTAATAGCTGCAATGATCCCTAAGATTGGAAAAATTTAGGGTTTCTCTATCAAGCCCCAATGTGCTTGAGCCCTTGAGACTTTCTTTTGTCCTAAATGATTGGTTTTTGTTGATGTTTTGGTTGATTGCCTTATTTTATTAGAAAATCCTTGCTTCTTTGGAATTTCAAGTATATGAGTGTAGTTTGATTGATCTTAGGGTTTATAGGTTTATTAGTTGCCTCTTTTTTCTTGTGAGTGTCTTTAAGTCTCTAGTTTGTTGATGATTAGTTTTGTTCATCTGGTAAAATCGCTTGAAACTTTGACTTGCATTGGTCTGATGTGAAAAATTGTTTTTCATGTGTATTAGGTCATCTTGCATTTGAAATCCATCTTTTTCGTTTATCAAACATAGATCTCATTGTTTGGTTTCCAAACTGAGATGAGCATATTTTATTATATATTTGAAAGAGAAAGTGAAAGACATTTTCGTTGAGTGCTTTGAATTTGGTGCTATTTTGATTAATTCCTTGTTGCATTTAGGAGCATTTTGGAACAAAATATTCGTTTTTCTTTAGTTGAAGCTTAGTTGCATATAGAAATATGAAAATCAAAGAGCATCATATAAGTAAAAGTGCAGTGCATCTTAGTGAAGTGAAGTTCATTTTTTCTTTCAATAGATTGCATATTCATTAGTGAAAGTGAAGTTTAGTTTTCTCATTTTGCATTTTGAAACGTTAGTGGAGGCATATTGTTTGATGCATTTATTTCTCTTACTCTTGTCCCTCATAAGCATAGAATTCATGGAAATGAAAGATTTCGTTTTTCTCATATAGTTTCATACTAGGATTCAAGTGACGTAATTTGAGCCCAAAATTGAAACCTAATTCAAGGCAAACTTTAAAATTTACTGAATTAACCTAAGGAGAATTTAGAACTTAACACAAACATTTAGAGGTTTAGGTTAGAGATGTGTTCCAGTGTCTATAAACCTAGAAGCTCTCATTAACTGCTTGCATTGTATCCTGAGGGTGAAATCACGTTCTAGTATGGAAGTATATCAAAGGTTCTCCAGTACTCTAGGGTATATCGAGCACACTCTAGTATGGTAAGTATATCATAACGCTCTCACCAAATGGTTATGCAATAGGCAACACTAACATGGACTTGTGCTTCCCATACCATCAAGTATATTTGGGAGACCTCATTAGGTTTCTATCTTTAGCCACATGTAACCGAGTCAACCGCCTTGTAAACATGATACTTCGAACACAACATTCGGGGAGATCAACCCTCGTACGTTAAGTTCTTGGTTTCAGCTAAGGTGTATATAATGGTTCATACATACTTGGTAAACCCTCTTGCTCAGTACACCATTTTTTATTTATTTCTTGTTTTAAGTTCTAAAATTTAACTGCCCATGATAACATGACTTACCCATGTAGTTATCCTTGGCCCCATATTGCCTAATTAATAGTAAATTTTAAGTTGTAGGCTCAAATCAACCACCCCTTTTATTGTTTTTGAGAAAAGTTCATCGTGGCTGAACCACCGAGTTCACCTTACATTCCCCTTCATCATCTGATACTGAAGGGTCATCACAAGGAGCTCATCCTGTGTTTTCATAGTCACTTGAAGCCCAAGGTCTTGAACTTGGAATTATCCAAAGTATCCAACCCCTTGATTCTCATCCTCCACCTCGAGAATCATCATCATCTCATGAATCTGATCTAGAAACCCCTGATAGTCCACAGAGGTTTGTTTTATTCCCTCTGAATCTGATTTTTTATCCATTGGTTATATTTCCTCAACAACCTTATAGTCCATACGACAATCCTCATGTACCTTTGGAGTTATCTCCACGACTATCTCAAATTCCTCCTCGCCAACTATTTCCACCCATGGCTTCAGAAGATGAGTTTCAATCCTCTTCTTAAGGTCTTCCATAAGTCTCAGCTACTTATACTCCTGGTGTTGATAATGATTCTGAATATGACTTTCTGCCTGAAGGTTATCCATATGTGGGAAATATTGCACCTCACCGCCCCTTGAAAGCAGTAAGCCATTGTTTATAGCTGGTTATACATCTTTGGCTCAATTGGTTTTAGGTACTCCAAGTGCATCTTCACTTTATCACAATCCCATTTGGTCATCGAGCGCCATGCCTACCTCTGGTCCATTTATTTCAAACGTGGCCTCCCAAATTCCTGTACCAATCGAAGTTTCGTCAGTTCCTCTACAACCAATAGTCACAGTTGGGGCAATCAATGTCCCTATAAGTTCCCAAGGTATTCCATTAAGTGTACAATATGTGCCACCACCTATACCAATGCATGGGGGAAAACAACCACCTTTGCCTTACATACCTCCTATTTCTGGTGGACCTTATGTGAGTGCACCACAAACTCACGCTACCTAAGCTAGTCACAATGTTGGTAGTGTACCTTATCCTAGTGGATCATAAATTCCATTTGGATCAAGCCAGATCCTGTATCAATAACCTCTTTCGACTCAGATACCCTACCAGCAACTATACCCTCTATATGGCTCTCAGCAGCCTCAAAATCCACCCTTTACTCAACAGGTAGTCCCCCAAATGCATCCTAGTTCAAATCCCTCATTTGGGACATCTGGTCAAATTCAAGTTGGAACTTATTAGTGCCAACCTAAAACTCAACAAATTCCCCAAGGAACTTACCAACAATAAAAACCTTATGTACAACAACAACCTTTTGTTCAACAAGGACTTTATGTGAAACAAAGGCCTTACCAACAACCGTTGCAGCAACAAGGATAAGCCATGCATCTCAAACCAACCTTTATATCAATAAGGTCAACCCTTACATCCAGAAGGTCAACCCCTACAACAACTGGGCCAACAGTTTTATCACTAGGGCCAACAATTGCAACATCAACCTTCTAATCCATATGCCACGCAAAATTTTTATCCACCTTATGGTTTTTAATGGCCTATGGAAAATTAGTATCAACCTTACCCTGGTCAAAAACCACCTTTGTGGGGGTAGAATCCACCTTTGTATGGTCAGAATACCCCTCAGTGGGGGCAATATCAAACTCCTTATGGTCAAAATATGCCACTTTGGTGGCATAACCCATACCAGCAAGGATGGAATTTGCAAGCTGGGCCATATCAAAGGCCCCCCATGCCTTTCAACCTAAATTTCCATCTCTAGCAATGTTGGAAATGTCGGATGTGTCAAGGCTAACTAATGATCCGATACTTCATTCACCTTATTGGCCTCTAGTTCCCACTAAGATTCCTAGTGATTGTTCGAAATTTGAAGGAAAATCTATAGAATACCCCGAGTCCCACATTATGACTTACCATTTATGGTGTTCATCCAATTCTTGGGTTGAAGACTCTATTTGTCTACATCTTTTCCAATGAAATTCGATGGGTGTTGCCACAAAATGGTACATCGAGTTACCTTGAGGTGCCTATCAAGACTTCAATTATTTGGCAATGGCCTTCCTTACTCACTTCTAGTTACTAGTTCGTTATGAAATTGGTACCCATCTTCTTATGTCTTTAAAACAGAATACTACTACCCACATCTCTGATCGTATCCATGAATGCAGACGTCAGCATCACCTTATCAAGTTTGATATACTTGATGAATTGTTAACTAAATGGTTTAAAAAATAATTTTTCAACAAAATTGATGTAGACATAGCAATTGGAGGTTGTGTGACCAAAGATCAAGCCATTGCCCATGCCCAATATTTATGTTTGGTGTATTCTCAATTTGACATGTTATATGATCTCTTTCTTGATGCTCCATGGCCATATACAGATCCAACATCTTCTAAACCTCCATATGCACCACATGTCGATGGTATTATTGGATCAATGTCTCAAACTTCCAATAAAGCTTCTTTAAAGTAAAAATATGTTTCGAATATTGCATCCAATCCTCCTTCGAAACCCTCTTCAAATCCTGGTAAAACCTCTGAGGTTAATGTTGCTCAGTCTACCACGGTAGACAAAGCCTCCAAAGGTAAAAATAAGGGTAAGGGAAAAGCAAAATCTGATACCCCAAAACAGGATCCTCCAAAGTCATATGTTGATGATGCATCGAAATGTAAGCCCAAATACCCTTGCCCCATTTGTGAGGAAGATCACTATACCAAGGATTGTCCCCATCATGTAGAAGTTAGTTTCTTATTAAAAGGAACTCAAGGGACACTCGTTGTACTAAAATAACCTTTCCCATCACAATAGACCCAATTGGCAGAACAACCACAATCTTCTACATCTTCGAGTTCTCAAGTTTACATGAGTGGAACAATGATGTTGCCACCCAGTCAAAAGACTATCAAACTCCTCAAAAGAATATTGTTGAGAAAGAATTTAATGATACACCTTCTACTTCTACTCCACCCAGTTCCGGTCCTCTTCATATTGAAAGACCTAGTAATGACTCCATAATCTGACCTCCTCCCAAAGGTGTTCTTCAGAAATCATCTTACAATCTGAATGTGTGAGCTACCCAACATTACAATATTGTCTAAGATTTGGCTCAAGCGCATTTGGCGATGTCTACCTTGGAAGTTCTTTAAACTTGTCCAACACAATGAAAATAATTACGATCTGCTATAAGAGGAATTGACCCTATGGATTCGAATTTGATCAGTTTTGACCTGGAAAATCATATTCCTTGTCTTCCCCATCAAATTGTGTTTTTAATCCAAGTCATTATTAAAGGGAAGACGATTCATCAGATTATGATTGATGAGGGTGCTTCCCCCTGCATCATAAAGGTTTCTTTCTGGAAAGCCATAGTCTCTCTGCCTCTCAACCAGTCTCCGAATACCTTAGAAACATTTGATGACACGGGATCTCATCCTTACGATATTCTCACAAGTTTTCCCATCACATTGGAAGGGAAATTGTCAAATTAAAAGTAGAAGTCGTGGATACGAATTTGAATTATAACCTTCTACTTGGATGAAGTTGGACTCATGCTATGTTTTGTGTGGTTTCTTCTTTTTTTGTGTGCTTCATTTTCCTCATGAAGGGAAAATAGTCACTCTTGATTAATTGGCCTTTTTCTCTTCTAGTTCTTTGAATGGCAACGTACCGTATGTGGGAAATACTGACATTCCTTATGGGAGTGTTGGGGCAAGTATTTTTAAAGGCTCTGCTCTAATGGGAACTTTTTCCCTCCCACCTCCTCATGTCACTTCTGTCAACATGATCTCTACTACTTACGATCCTTGTATCTTTCCACCTCCCAATCAGGTTGATTAATTTATCGATATTATGCCACTCATCCCCATAGAACAAGCTTACCAAGCTATTGTTTTGGCTTCATCGGCCACTTCTAAAAGTCATACTACTATTGGTATACATCTATATGTGTATTCACAGTATCCTTGGCTTGGTTCTTGGGATTCTTTGGATCCCTTGAACGAGACATTTCCCACTGATGAGAGTATCACCGAGGTTATGTCTATTCAGGAAATGCCCTAGAATTATGCTCATCATCATTCCTCATTTCTTCCAAGTCTTGGTGAGATTTCAACATGCTTGGATACCTTTATTTCCCATACACTTACCTATCCACTTCAAACACCCATCTTGGTGCATGAATTTTTCTTTGAGGGAAACATGGGAAACATCACTGCTACCATACCCATTGACATTTATGTTAAACTAGGAATTGTTGATAACATCCATGTCAGGGTTTCTTATTCTCCTGATGAGATCAAGATTTACACTGCCCTTTTTAAGGAATTTCGCGATGTCTCTGCCTAGTCATATGGAGACGCAGTACATCATTATGTGCACTGACTACTTAACCAAATGGCCTGAAGTCAAAGCCATCAAAGCAACAACAGAAGAAAAAAGTGGTTGAATTCTTAAGGAAAATGTGTTTTATAAGTTTGGGTACCCTAGATAATTGGTCATTGATTAAGGCAACCAATTTACATCTCACATGATTGAAAATCTATTAAGCCAGCACAAGATCAAGCACAAAACATCCACTCCTTACCACCCATAGGATAATGGGCAAGGGGAGGTAACCAACAGAACATTGGAAGACATCCTAATCAAGGTGAATAGTAGTAGCAGAAAGGATTGGGCAGACAGATTAGTTGAGGCCACTTGGGCCTACAATACCACTTGGAAGACCACATTCGCTTCACTCCTTATGAGCCACTCCATGGGAAGAAAGCCATGCTATCCATTGAATTTGAATACAGCACCTTTAGGATGGCAGCATAACTAGATCTAGATATCACCAAGGTGTAATAAGAAAGACTTCTCATGCTGGATGGGTTAGATAAATCTAGGATGCAGGCCCTCTTGCACACAAAGGTGACTCTATTTCAAAGGAAATTTTGACATGAAAAGAATATAAAAGACAAACAATTTCGAGAAGGTGATTGGGCTTTCTTGTATGATTCCCAATACAAGGATTTTAAAGGAAAGTTAAGGACTAGATGGTTAGGGCCTTATGTAATAGAAAAGTGTCATGATAAGGGTGTTGTGCAGATAAGAACAATTTATGCAGAGGTTATCCCTTTGCTTGTCAATGGGTATATATTAAATATTTACAAGAAACCCTGGTTAGGGCAAGAATTCATCAATAGAATTATCAAGACAATATGGTGGCAAAGCAAGTCTTAGCTTCCACCCCACCAAGTCCTTGAAGAAAAAGGAAAGAAAAAAAAAAAGTAAAAGAGACTCAGGTGAAAACCTCCATGAGGCACCTGAGTTCCACTATTGGGTTAAAAGCCTCTTGAGATAGCCCAAGGGTCTTCCAAAAAAAAGGGAGAAAAAATTAAAAAATCTCTAGGCAAAAACCTCTTTTGAGGCACCCATGGCAGGAAACGAGGATGAAAACCTCCTTGGAGTCAAACTAGTTGTTTTACAAAAAACAAAAAAATATAAAAAAGAGAAAAAATTTAAAAGATACAAAAGATGGAAATTCTGTTTTGTAGGTCTGCAAGATGGGGATAAGCACAACATGAGAAGGACATCATGACCTACAAGAGCCATGCTTTAATTCACCCATCTCATATCTTCCACTATTCACCTAATCTTCCATTTATAAACCCCTTTAGCTCATTTCACACAAACTCTGTGTTTTCTACAGGATTCCCTGTAATCCTACAGGAGTTTCCTATAGGAATGACAATGACCTTGAAAACCACAATAAGGGCAGTCCGAGAGAAAGGTGATGAAACAAGCCTATGCTTGGATGAAAAACCATTTACCTCACCACACCATAGCCATTCCTTTCATCACCATGTCGCCCCTGCATCCATCAAAGAAATCATTTCAAAAAAATATAGATTACAAAAGAAAAAAGGAAGAGAAGAAAAAATAGAAGAGAGAGAGAAGAGGGAAAGAGGAACCATGCCCAAAGGCAACATACCTCACCTACCATTCCCTACCACCCTTCTCTTCTCATTTCAACATCCCTTATGCTTCAAAGCTGAGGAAAAATATGAAAGTTTGAGGCAGGGGTAGCTACAGGACATCCTGCAGACATCCTGTAGGAAATCCTCTAGTAGCCTACCCCACAAAGGAAACCACATAGATTACAAAAATCTTCAGAAGAGGGACTACAAGGATGAATAAGGTCCTCCATATCTCAACAGCAAAAAGAAGATCACCATCAACAAGGTCCATCACTTGCACATCAAAAGGAACAAGCATCAAAAGAGGAAAATACACTGTAAAAATATGCAGATTGAAAATCACAGCAAAGAGGCACCACTCTCCAACATGCATCATCAACAAAGCACCTTACCCATAGGTATGTCATCTTACTCATTCTCTCTCATTAGTAAAATATGATCAAAATTGTAATATTATGCGAGAGTTGATTTTATAAGTAAAGGTGGCCAGTTAACTTGGCCACCTTCCGTGAGTCAGCGAGAAGAAAAGAGTTAGACCACTCCACGTGTGGAAAAATTCAAATCAAAAGGAAAGGGAATAAAGACAAAAATGTTTAAGATAAGGAGGATAGGAGTGGGAGATAATTACAAGGTAAGGTGGAATGATGGACTGATAGTGGGACCAACGGTCCAAAAGGAGGTGCTCGTACTTAGCCAGCCAGCACACCGCCACACACGATCATCCATAAATGGAAATAAAACATTGATTCCCATTCAAAGAAAGTAAGACAACTTCAAGGATTCATTGAATGAAAAGGTTACACTCGGCCTTCCTGAAATAGCACCTACAAGAAATAGTCAGCATCTACAGCACAGGAAACCTACAGGAAGCCTACAAGATACAGAGGAATCAGCCTACAAATCTATTAGTGGGCACTAAGGGAGGTCAAATCAAGGGTTATTCTCACCAGAACATAGAAAAGTGAGGTAGGAGCCATACCTTCCATATTTTCCATTCGAAAAAAAGATGAAATCCTCAATTTGGTTAGGAATTAGCAGTGCATCTCAGGATAGAAGGACTGTATTGCATGTCACTAAAAGTTAAAATTCAAAACTTCCTCACCTACCATAATTCTTGAACTATATCCACACAAGCCTCTACAATTACCAGGGAAAGATGATAGGAGGTTTCAACAAGAGAGAACCCACAAACACAGCAAGGATCCACCAACATCCTCTTGAGGTGGAAATTTTCAAGGGGCGTCAATGGATGGGGTTCTTTGAGAGGATCAGAGGATACGATGATGATTCGGCTAGATAATTTTCCCTCTCACTCATACCCCTCACTAGGACCAATGCCACTGATATGGTGAAGGGTTTATCAATAGCAATTACCCCTGAGGTTATAAGCAGAATCACTACACTCCCCCTAGGGTTATCATGGAGAAAATAAGACAAGGGTAACATCACCCTTGCAAGGAAAAGATTCTTTTTGGAAGGGGAGGAACCAATAGAGGACAAAATGGGGTTGGAAGGGAGATAATTCCATGCCCTTGGAATGAAGTTAGTTAGCACCTCATCAAATATATTTCACATGAAGGGAGATACATTGTAGTGTATGGATACTACTTTAGACTCCTCCAAGAACTGAGATTTGGAGAGAACACACCTCCTCATAATAGATTGAGTATACCCTACTTTCTTCTACAACCCATGATAGACATGAGCATCAAAGTGCAAGAGGGAAAACATCAGCAACTAGCCCATCATGGGTTGATCAAACTCATCCTTGAATATGCTCTAGAAAACTTAATATTCCCTATTGCATGGACAACATTTACAGACATGCAGGCAGAAGGAGAAATTCAAGCTATTTAATATGACAAAATCCCTACTACTAGTGAGGGAGAAGAAGAAACAAAGGAAGAAAATGAACAATAAAGAGAGGAGGAAAATGAAGAACAGACATAGGAGGAAACAAAAGAAGAACTAGATGAGTAGAGTGAACAAATAGAGGAAGAAAAAGAAGAGGAAGGAGGAGACAAAGAAGAGGATGGGAAAGAAAATGGAAAAGAGGAAAAAGGATATAAGGATGAACAGAGGTCTATAGCTCAAGGTAGAGAGGAAGAAGAATCACCAAGGGTGTCTCCAGAGCTTATAGTGAAAGATGTAGTAGCTGCTCTTACTTTCCTAAGTACACCTGTCAAATCAAAGGGGAAAAGGAAAAGACAAACCCCACTGTACTCCAAGACAAGAAAGAGCACTATGATTAGAAAAGGAAGACCTCAAACCCCCACCAAAACTCCAATTGTCATTGAGGATTCACCAAACAAACAAGAGAAGGTAGCCCTTCTATAGAAAAATAAAGGAGAAGGATCATCAAAACAAGCTTCTCTCAAGTATCCAATCACATATGTTAGGAGGCCTATCACAAGGTCAACCTCATCAAAGGAAAAAGGTCTCCTACACGAGACACAGACAAACTTATAGGAAGCAGAGGCCATCCTACAGGAAACTCTGTCAAACCTACAGGAATCAAAGAAAGGAGACTAGGAAGGAGTTATTCAATAATAAACAAAGGAAGAATCCCAAGAACTAAAAGAACCTAGCCCACAACCAAACCTAAGCTCCTACTACAGGTTCATTGAAGGAGGTAGCTTTTTGATACCACAAAATTTTTCCATTCCCCTATTCTTTGAACTTGAAAAGAGAGGGCAAGGACACATAGGTGGAGAAAAATTGCTAAATCAAAAGGGGTATAGGATGTAGGCCACATGGAAGAGAAATTGCAGGAGAAGGGCAGAGAACTGAGTAGCATAAGAGACATAGAAGCAATAATCAAATCTCAGCTAGAGGCTGAGAACACATGGCTAAGGAAGCAACTACAAGAAAGGGAAAGCCAATTGGCAACTATGGCCAGTTTTTCCATGGAGCTAATCTAGTGCAGGATGCCAACAAAGTATTATGCTTTTTACCTCATGGAGCAATGGCTATAATTCTAGATAAAGACCCTAGCACAAAGAGGAAGTATTCCCTTCCAAGACTATATACAATTCATTGATCTCTGTGATCAAAGCACCTTGGAAGGTAGAGCAAAAATATCTGAGTTTTACCTACACAATTTGGCCTTGACAGATTTAAATGTGTGGGACCCAAATCCAAAGCTAGATGATTTGCAATTAATGGTCTTAGCATCATGAATGAATCGTGAGGAGGTAAGAGCTACAGAGATGAAAAAGGTAATGACAAAAGAAGAGATAGAACCCCTTACGATCAGAGTAGAACAATTTAACCCAATGGATGTCATTAGCACCGACAATCTCATTGCAAATGATCCCAAGATTGCACCAAGGTACTTTGTTGTACAAGAACAGGTAGTCACACACTTTGAATACATGTTCATATTGTTAGGAGATGATAGCCAACAAGCTTGCCAAAGAAGAGGGGACACCTTGCCTTACAGTCTAAAAATCATGTGAATATAATTCTCCCGATAGAATGAGAGAGGCACTAAGTAGAACCCCAATGTATAAGCAGGCACTGTAAAGACTCAAAGTCAATTGGATTGGATTGAGGCTAGTCCACCATTACTTTTGGGAAGGTTGGAAGGAAGAAAAGAAGAAAAAGAAAGAAAGAAGTGGGAAGAGATAGAGAAGAAAGCAATGTTTTATCCGCAGGGGGAAGAGACTACAATAGAAGCTTGGGATGTTAGGGAATCCACCAGAGCAATGAAGGAGATGGACGCTTTCAGTAGGGGGTGATGATGAGGCTCATCATTGGGTAAAATATATGGACCTTAATATGCCTTCAAGCCTACTAAAATCAAATCTTCTCATAATTCCTTACATGCTTTAATTATATCTTGCTTAATGAGAAGTAAAAGTAAGATGTTATGTCTAGTGGTCTAATGTGCATTGCTTGCAGGTTTTTGGGAGAAAATTATGAATAATTAAGGTGTAGGAACTTGAATGAGACAAGAAGGAGATATTATAGGATATGGATCTTCCTCATTAAATCCTCACTCATTCGAATATCCCTCAATCAAATCACACCAGCTTGTAGTTGTAGGCAGCCGAGTCATGAGGATCATTGGCAGTCGAGGCATTGATAGTTAAGAACAATTTTATCTCGAGATTGGGAGCCAAGCCTCCCTAGATTTAAGGAAGTTATTGGAAACTTCAGTTTTATAAATAAGGAGGCCTAGAGGCTCATTAGGATTTAGATTTCTTATGCAACATAGCTAAGAACTTTCGAGTTGAAGGATTGTGACAAAACATTGTTCTATATTTTTTGATATGTTAATGAAAATGAGCATTCCATTGATCCAGAACTAAGTTGACTCAGAGGGTTGAAGCTCTTGCGTTGGGGCCTAACCCTAGTAGTGAAGGTTCCACTTATTGTACTTGTATGCTTAGGTTACTTCATAGATTACTTGGTGAATTGATTTTGGCATTGTTACATTGCAAGTATTGCTGAATTTGATTAGTTTTATTCCATTTGTGCATAGCTTTAATACTAGCTTTAGAGAGATAAGTAAATATAAAAAATCCTAATAATAGGGATATCTTGCCTCAATCCTCCCTTGAGGGACCATGGTTTGAGGAAAAACTCCCATTCAGCCCAAAAAGACAAAATTTTGGTTACTTATGAAATTTATGATTGTTCTGCTAATTAGGTCAGCATCTTTTAGTTTTAAAAGATAGGTTGCATTTGTCATTTTTGATATCTTAGGCTTTGTATTATATTTCATGGTGCTTTCATAATAGGTTTCAATCATTTCCATGCATGAACTAGGAAAATAAATGGTGAAATTCTATTTTCCTATGTTGATGTAAGCCTTTCTTGTTTTGACATGATTTATGGATAAATGCCAACAATGATGTGTATGTTGTGGAAGTTTCAATATTGCAGGAAGAACTCATATCATCAGTCTTAGCCAAACCATACCCACCCATGATCACTAAAGGCCACTAATTTCACAATCTGAGTTATCATTTCACAAGGACAACTTTCCATGCTTGTTGAGCAAATCCAACCATCATACAACTTTAGTTTGAGTTCTGAGTGAGTCTCAACCACTTCCTTGCCTTATTCCTTCCATCACTCACCTTCCCTAAGATCCATACCACTGTCGAAATCACTCCTTATGCTTTTAGTCTATTCCTGTAGGAAAACAGGGGATCCTATAAGTGAATTAGGACATCCTGTAGGATGACCTGTAGTGGCCTGTTTTGAGCCTGATTTGTGAGAAATGAATCACAAAAGCTAGGAGAAGACCCCTACTTGCCTCCCAAGCCATCTGACCCATCACAACCATCTCTCTCCACACCTTACCCACCTTCCATACAGTCAAGAAGGATGGGCATTCATGTTTTCACAAAAATGACAAAAAGAAAAAGGTTGTTATGCTTATTCATGTGCACAACGGTTAAGTGTTTGATTAGATCAGATTGCATGCTTAGCTTAGTTAGGATTTCACATGTGTTAAATTAGAATTCTTTTGAAGCAAGGTATCTTAAGAAATAGCTAGATGAGTTGTGTGTTTTAGGCATCTATTTCAATCTTTCATTATTGCAGTAGGTAGCATTTCAATCCTCTCAATTAGGGTAAAATTCTCCTTTCTCAATTGGTAATCAAACTTCTTCTAAATCAATAGAAGGTTGGTTTGAGAAGACCTAATGGTCTATCACCTAGCTCAACAGTGACAAAGTGTGGACCCATTTCATCTATTTGTGTATACATCATTGTCACCTCCAAGTTTGTACGAACCCCAGGTTGATGAAGTAAAGTTGGTAGCCCCAAGAGCTGCAGCATTCTTGCTGCAATACTAGTGCTCACCACTTTTTGGTTCCATTGTTGGGGAGGTGTCTGAGTAGATGTGATTTCTGCTTTCTTTCTTCCATTTCCTATCTCTTTCATTCTTCTATTAGTTTCGTTTTTGCAAGATTATTGTAAGTTGGTTTTCTTTCCTTTCCATTCTGAAAGTGATTGCATTCAGCAGTTAGTTTCAATTCAATTTGTCTTTTCTATTCTAAAATTAGCCTTAAATATTAAAAAAAAAACAAAACACTTCTTTCATGCCTCATAGGAATAGGGATAACTTAGGAAAATTTCTACCAAATACCCCCACCACTTCAAACAACCAACCTTCCCTCTTCTTTGGTGGTTGTGAATTAGAGGACCCCTTAGGTGAAAAACTAGAGATTTTTGAAGAGCCTATAGGGGAAAATAGTAACCCGTTCCAATTGACATAATGATTGAAAATAGAAATGAAAGGGGAGATAGAGAAAGAAATGAGGGTGATTCTCCCATCAGAGAAACCAATGGGGATGCCAAGATGAAAAACATAAGCCCCTCTGCTCTTCCTCACTTCCATGGCCTAACCTCAGAAGATCCAAATACTTTCTTGTTTGAAATTTTTGTCATATGCAGAACTTATGATTACACCACTAATGATCAGAAATTGAAATTATTCCCATCCACTGTTAAGGATGTAGCTCTACACTGGTTCATGGGTTACTTGGGGATAGTATCACCACTTGGGCTCGGATGCAGCAAGATTTCAACAAAAAGTATAGGGACTATTGTAGGTCCAAAGACACCAAAGAGGAAATTTTTAGAATGACCTTGGGGCTTGATGGGTCCTTAGAGGATTATGAGGAAAGATTCCAGCTCAACTATAAAAGGGCCAAGTGCACACTTGATCCTGAGTCACTTAAGCTAGTCCTACTTAGGCGGATCAGGGAAGATCTCCTAGATACCCTAAACCTACTATCAGGAGGGGACATCTACCAGCTATCCTATGAGGATATCAAGACTACTTTTAAGAACCTTTCTAGGGAAGCTAAGAAAAAGGGTAGGGTTAGTCAGGTTGTGGCTAGCTCATCCTCTTCCAACACATCTATAAAAAGTGAAATTGGAAACATGTTGGAAGATTTTAAGAGTTAAATGATGCAAACCGTTGCCCTACAGATGGACACAATGCAAATCAAGAGGAAGCAGAGAGACCATATTCTACCCTAGATGCACAAGGAGACACCATAGGAATGAATTTCCTTTAAACCTTATAGAAATATGCTTGGTCTGTGAAGAAAACCACTACACAGACAAGTGCCCTTCTCTACCTTAACTAAAATCTATGTATCAAGGAACTGAAGGGGTGACTGAACAACTCTGCTACATAAATCAAAGGAGGCCTCATGGACTTCGACCATACTAGCAGGGCATGCAAGGGTCATCCTATGCATATTACAACCCTAACAAAAACACATCCATTCCCGACTTCAACCATACTAGTAGGGCATGCAAGGGTCATCATATGCATAATACAACCCTAACAAAAACACATCCATTCCCCCTGCTCATCCCTCCTGGTCTACACCTTCTTCCTGGTCTTTTGCACCTCAGTACCATTCCTAGTCGACCAACTAGCCATTTCAGCAATATACCCCTCCACAACCTTAGTGGAATGCACCACCCCAAGGGTGGAGGCCCCCATACAATAATGCTCCAACTTTATTGCCTTCACCTCCTACACAACCACAACTTTTACACCCTACTCCACCTAAACAACCTTAGATGCCTACCCAATCAAACCTGAACCCAAACAATCGATAGGCACAACAAGTCTACAGTGGAGAGACATCTTACCCTGCTTATGCTGTGGAAATTCAGCAAATCAACCTTAGGTCTAGGAGAGTGCTCTCAGATAACCAACATCCATCTCCTCTAGGAAGAGTGAGGAGGTAAGAGAGGAAAGTATGCTTAGAGTGAATCCAACAACCTTTCTTGAAAGATTAACTCATCCAGTCCAACATACCCCAGAAGAGAATGAACTTTTGGGTGAATTGAAAAATCTATGTGTCAAAATCAGACTTCTCCAAGCTACTAAGGATGTACATATTTACAAAACACAAATCAAAGAGAAGTGTTTCAAATATCCATGGAGGTGAAAAAGAGACACCTCTACCATTAATGTCATTAGGCAGTTGTCTGACTTAATGCTAGGGTAGGTAATTTTCCCAAAGTATTTAGACCCTAGAAGCCATGTAGTCGATGTACACATCAATGGAACCATTGTCCCATATAACTTGATTGATCATGGGGCTTCCATTAATGTAATGACTAAGAACACCTTTCTGAAGCTAAATTTCTAGGGTTCATTAAGAAAGACAACGATAGTCTTGCAACTTGCAGGCCGATCCACAGTAGCCCTTGAGGGGATTGTTGAGGATGTGATGGTCTCCATTGAATCCTGGGAGTACTCTACATACTTCTTAGTTTTCCATCCTAAGACCAAATTTAATGGTTATCCTCTCATACTTGGGAGGCCTTGGTTAGCCACTTCCAATGCCTACATCAACTATAGGGCTGGAAACATGACTATAAAAAATGGGCATCTATCCAAGTAGTTGGTCCTGTACTCTCCTACTTAGCCATCTTTAGAACATGACTTACATTTATGGCTGGAAGAGGAGGAAGAAGATGAAGTCTACTACGCCCAACTCTATACCCTAGAAATGACCCTGTGAGGAGGAAATCATAATGAAGATGATTTGATTGAACACATTCTCCAAAATCCAGCTCCCGACACCATGTCTCTGGAGGAAGTCTTCGACATCCTTCTAGCCTATCATGATGGACATTGTGGGTCACTTTTCATCCAAAAGAACAACATTCAAGGTACTACAAGTTGGTTATTACTAGACCACTCTTCACCAAGATGTGAGGAGGTATACCAGTCAGCATGATCAGTGTCAAAGGATGGGGAAACCTACCCCAAGGGATGAGATGCTTATGCAACCTCAAGTGAATTTTGAGCCATTTGACAAGTGGGGCATGGATTTCATTAGGATTATTGACCCTCCATCCAAACAGAAGAAGTACATCATTGTGTGCATTGACTACTTAACCAAATGGGTTGAAGCCAAATCCATCAAAGCAACAACAGAAGAAAAAGTGGTTGAATTTTTTGGGGAAAATGTGTTTTATAAGTTTGGGTACCCTAGGTAATTGGTCACTAATAGAGGAAGTCAATTTACATCTCACATGATTGAAATCTGTTAATGACCAAGGTGATTAGCAACAATAGAAAGGATTGGGTAGACAGATTAGTTGAGGCCACTTGGGCCTACAATACCTCCTGGAAGACCACCATTGGCTTCACTCCTTATGAGCTGGTCTATGGGAAGAAATACCTGTTGTCCATTTAATTTGAATACAATACCTTAAGGATGGCATCACAACTGGATCTAGACATCACTAGGGCATAACAAGAAAGACTGCTCCAACTGGATGGGTTAGATGAATTTAGGATGTAGGCCCTCCTACACATAGAGGTGACTCAAGTTCAAAGGAAAATTTGGCATGACAAGAATATAAAGACAAACATTTTCAAGAAGGTGATTTGGTTTTATTGTATGATTCTGGGTACAAGGATTTTAAAGGAAACTTAAGGACTAGGTGGCTAGGGCCTTATGTAATAGAAAAGTGTCATGATAATGGTGTTTTGCAGATAAGAACCATTGATGCAAAGGCTATCCCTTTTATTTTCAATGGATATATCTTAAATATCTATAAGAAGCCCTTGCCAAGGCAATAATTCATCAATAGCATCAGAAAGGCAGTGATGGTGGTAGAGCAAGTCTCAACTTCCACCCCACTAAGTCCTTGAAGAAAAAGGAAAGAAAATAAATAAATAAATGAGACTCAGGTGAAATCCTCCATGAGGCACCTGAGTGCCACTGTTGGGTTGAAAAACTCTTAAGGCAGCCCAAGGGTATTTTTAAAAAAGGGAGAAAAATTAAAAATATCTCTCGATGAAAACTTCTTTTGAGGCACCAGGGTAGGCAACTAGGATAAACACCTCCTTGGAGGCAGACTAGTTGTTTTACAAAAACAAATATATATATATATATATATATATATATATATAAGAGGAAAAAGAGAAAATATACAAAAGATGGAAATTCTATTTTGTAAGTCTGCAAGAGGAGGATAAGCACAACATGAGAAGGAGAACAAGACCCACAAGAGCCATGTTTTAATCCACCCATATTGTATCTTCCGTTATTCACCTAGTCTTCCATTTATAATCCCCTCCATCTCATTTCACACAAACTCTATCTTTTCTACAGGATTCCCTGTAATCCTATAGGAGTTTCTTGTAGGAATTACAATGACCTTGAAAACCACAAGAAGGGAACTCCAAGTGCAAGGTGATGGCACAAGTATGTGTCTAGATGAAAAACCATTTACCACACCACACCATAGCCATTCCTTTCATCACCATGTCACCCCTGCATCCATCAAAGAAATCAATTAAAAAAATATAGATTACAAAAGAAAAAAGGAAGAGAAGAACAAACAGAAGAGAGAGAGAAGAGGGAAAGAGGAACCATACCCAAAGGAAACATCACTCACCTACCATTTCGTACCACCCTTCTCCACTCATTTCAACATCCCTTATGCTTCAGAGTTGAGAAAAAATATAAAAGATGAGGGAGAGGCAGCTACAGGACATCTTGTAGACATTATGTAGGAAATCCTGTGGCAACCTATCACACAAAGGAAACCACATAGATTGCAACCATCTTCAGAATAGGGACTACAAGGATGAAGAACCTTCTCCAGATCTTAACAATATCAAGAAGATCACCATCAACAAGGTATAACACCTACACATCAAAAGGAACAATCCTCAAAAGAGGCAAATACATAGTAAAAATATGCAGATTGAAAAGCATAGCAAAGAGGCATCACTTTCCAGCATGCATCAACAATGAAGCACCTTACCCATAGGTATGTAATCTTACTCATGGTCTCTCATTAGTACAATATGATCAAAACTATAGGATTATGCAAGAGTTGATTGTATAACTAAAGGTGGCTAGCTAACTTGGCCACCTTTGGCCAGTCGACGAGAAGAAAAGAGTTAAACCACTCCACACATGGAAAAGGTCAAATCAAAAGAAAAAGGAATAAATCCAAAAATGGTTAAGTTGCGGAAGATAGCAGTGGGAGATAATTACAAGGTAAGGTGGAATGATGGATTGATAGTAGGACCAACAGTCCAAAAGGAGGTGCTCGTACTTAGCCAGCTAGCACACCACCCTACATAATCATCCAAAAATGGAAATAAAACATTGATTCCCATATGAAGAAAGCAAAGGCAACTTCAAGGATTCATCAAACAAAGAGGTTGCTCTCAGCCTTCCTAAAATAACACCTACAAGAAACAATAATCATCTACAATGCAGGAAACCTATAGGAAGCCTACAAGATATAGAGGAATCCAACTATTGAGCTATCAATGGGCACTATGGGAGGTCAAATCAAGGGTTATTCTCACAAGAAAATAGAAAAGTGAGGTAGGAGTGATACCTTCCATATTTTCCATTTGGAAAAAAAAAGGAAATCCTTAATTTGGTTAGGAATTTATAGTGCATCTCAAGATACAAGGACTGTATTGCATGCCTCTAAAAGTTAAAATTCAAAAATTCCTCACCTAGCATAATTATTGAACTATATCCACACAAGCCTCTACAATTACCAGGGAAAGATGACAGGAGGTTTCAACAAGAGAGAAACCACAAACACAACAAGGATCCACCAGCATCCTCCTATGGTGGAAATTTTCACAAGGCATCAATGGATGGGATTCTTTGAGAGGATGAGAGGATACGATGATGATGTGGAAAGAGAATTTTCCCTCTCACTCATACCCCTCACTAAGACTAATTCCACTACTGTGGTGAAGGGTTTATCAATAGAAATTACCCATGATATTATAAGCAGAATCACTACACTCCCCCTAGGGTTACCATGGAGAAAAGAAGACAAGGTTAACAACACCCTTGCAAAGAAAAGATTCTTTTTGGAAGGAGAGTAACCAATAGAGGACAAAAATGGGGTTAGAAGGGAGAGAATTCCATACCCTTGGAATGAAGTCAGTTACCACCTCATCAAATATATATCATGTGAAGGGAGATACAGTGTAGTGTATGGATACCACTTCAGACTCCTCTAAGAGCTGAGATTTGGAGAGAACACACCTCCTCATAATAGATTGAGTATACCCTAATTTCTTCTACAATCCATGATAGACATGAGCATCAAAGTGCAAGAGGGAAAACATCAACAAATAGCCCATCATGGGTTGATCAAACTCATCCTTGAAGATTCTCTACAAAACTTAAGATTCCCTATTGCATGGACAACATTTACAAACATGTAGGTATAAGGAGAGATTCAAGCTATTGAATACGATAGAAAACCTACTACTAGTG
This sequence comes from Pinus taeda, assembly GCA_000404065.3. NCBI lineage: Eukaryota > Viridiplantae > Streptophyta > Pinopsida > Pinales > Pinaceae > Pinus > Pinus taeda. The sequence continues at coordinate 226,022 of APFE030739101.1, read as the reverse complement.
AGGGAGAAGAAGAAACAGAGGAGGAAAATGAAGAAGAGAATGAGGAGGAAACAAAAGAAGAAACGTATGAGTAGAGTGAAGAAATAGAGGAATAAAAAGAAGAGGAAGGAGGAGACAAAGAAGAGGATGAGAAAGAAAATTGAAAAGAAGAAAAAGAGCATAAGGATGAATAGAGGTCTGCAGATCAATACAGAGAGGATGAAGAATCACCAAGGGTGTCTCCAAAGCCTAGAGAAAGAGAGGAAACAACTCCTCTTACTTCCCTAAGTACACCTATCAAATCAAAGGGGAAAAGGCAAAGACAAACCCCATTGTACTTCAGGACAAAAAATAGCACTAGGATTAGACAAGGAAGACCTTAAAACCCCACAAAAACTCCAATTGTCATTGAGGATTCACCAAAGCAATAGGAGAAGGCAACCCCTCCAAAGAAAAATAAAGGAGGAGTATCATCAAAACAAGCTTCTCCTAAGTCTCCAATCACCTATGTTAGGAGGCGTGTCATAAGGTCAACCTCATCAAAGGGAAAAGGTCTCCTATAGGAAACACAGGAAAACCTAGAGGAAGTAGAGGCCATCCTACAAGAAACTCTATCAAACCTATAGGAAACACATAAAAGAGACTAGAAAGGAGTTACTCAACAAGAAATAAAGGAATAAGGCCTATAACTGAGAGAACCTAGCCCACAGCCAAACCTCAACTCCTACTACAGGTTCATTGAAGGAGGTAAGGTGATACCATAAAAGTTTTCCATTCCCCTATTCTTTGAACTTGAAAAAGAGAGGGCAAGGACACACAGGTGGATGCAAATTGCTAAATCAAAAGGGATAGAGGATGTAGGCTAGATGGAGGAGAAATCGTAGGAGATGGGCAAAGAACTGAGCAGCATAAGAGACAGAGAAGAAATGATGAAATATAAACTAGAGGCTGAGAACACATGGCTAAGGAAGCAACTACAAGAAAGGGAAAGCCAATTGGAAACTATGGTCAATTTGTCCATGGTGGCAATCCAGTGTAAGATGCCAACAAAGTCTTATGTCTTGTACCTCAAGGAACAATGGCTACAATTCCAGGTAAAGACCTTAGTACAAAGAGGAACTATTCCCTTCCCAGGCTATAGACAATTCATTGATCTCTGTGATCAAAGCACCTTGGAAGATAAAGCAAAAATATCTAATTTTTACCTACACAATTTGGCCTTGATAGATTTAAATGTGTGGGACCCAAATCCAAAGCTAGGGGACTTGCAATTGATGGCCTTAGCATCATGGATGAATCATGAGAAGGCAAGAGCTACAGAGATGAAAAAGGTAATGGAAAAAGAAGAGACAAAACCCCTTATGATTAGACCAAAACAATATAACCCAATGGCTATCATCACCAACTACAACCTCATTGCAAATGATTCCAATCTTACATCAAGGTACCTTGTTGTACAAGAACAGGAAGTCACACACTTTGAAGACATTTTTAGATTGCTAGGAGATGATAGCTAGCAAGCCTACCATAGGAGATGAAAAACCTTGTCATAGAGCCTGAAAATCAGAGAATATCATTCTCCTGATTGAATAAGAGAGGAACTAAATAGAACCTCAACGTATAAGTAGGCACTAAAAGGACTCAAAGTCAATTGGATTGGCTTGAGGCTCAGTCCACCATTTATTTTGGGAATGTTGGAAGGAAGAAAAGAAGAAGAAGAAAGAAATCAGTGGGAAGCGATAGAGAAGAAGGCAAGGTTGTATTCACAGGAGGAAGAGACTACAACAAAAGCATGGCATGTTAAGGAAGCCACCAGAGCAATGAAGGACATGGACATAGATTGAGTTGCTCAGAGGATCATAAACACTTTCAGTAGGGGTCGATGATGAGGATCATCATTTGGTAAAATATATTGACCTTAATACATCTCCAAGCTTACTAAAATAAACCCTTCTCATCATTCCTTACATGTTTTTATTATATTTTTCTTATGAGATGAGTAAAAGTAAGATGTCATGTCTAGTGGTATAATGTGCATTGGTTGCAGGTTTTTGGGAGAAAATTATGGCTAATTAAGGTGCAGGAACTTGAATGAGACAAGAAGGAGAGATTATAGGAGATGGATCTTCCTCATTAAAACCTCACTCATTTGAAGATCCCTCAATCAAATCACACCAGCTCGAAGTTTTAGGCAACCAAGTCTGAGGATCATTGGCAACCGAGCTAGTGATAGTTAAGAACCAGTTTACCTTGAGATTGGGAACCAAGCCCCCCTAGATTTAAGGAATTTGTTGGCAACTTCAGTTTTATAAATAAGGAGGCCTAGAGCCTCATTAGGATTCGGATTTCTTATGCAACATAGCTAAGCACTTTTGATTTGAAGGATTGTGACAAAACATTGTTATGTTAATGAAAATGAGCATTCCCTTGATCTAGCACTGAGTTGGCTCAGAGGGTTGAAGATCTTGGGTTAGGGTCCAATCCTAGCAGTGGAGGTTCCTCTTACTGTGCTTGTATGCTTAGGTTATTTCATATATTACTTGTTGAATTGATTTTGACATTGTTACATTGCAAGTAATGTTGAATTTGATTAGTTTGCTTCCATTTGTGCATAGCTTTAACAATAGCTTTAGAGAGATAAGGAAATATAAAAAAAAAATTGATAACAGGTGGATCTTGCCTCATTCCTCCCTTGAGGGATCGTGGTTTGAGGAAAAACTCCCATTTAGCCTAAAAAGATAGAATTCTGGTTGCTTATGAAATTTAGGGTTTTTCTGCTAATTAGGTCAACATCTTTCATTTTTAAAAGATAGGTTACAGATTTCATTTATGATATATTAAGCTTTCTATTAGATTTCATGGTGCTTTCATAATAGGATTCATGCATTTCCATTCATGATAAGGATAATAAATGATGAAATTCTATTTTCCTATGTTGATGTAAACCTTTCTTGTTTTGACATGATTTATGGATAAATGCGAACAATGATGTGTACATTGTAGGAGTTTCAATATTGCAGGAAGACCTCATATCACTAGTCTCAACCAAACCATACCCACACATGATCGCCAAAGGCCACTAAGTTCACAATCTTAGTTATCATTTCACAAGGACAACTTTCCATGCTTGTTGAGAAATTCCAACAATCATACAACTTCGATTTGATATCTAAGTGAGTCCCAACCACTTCCTTGCCACTTCCTTTCCTTATTCCTTCCATCACTCACCTTCCCTAAGCTCCACTTTCCAAATCACTCTTTATGCTTTTGGCATGTTCTTGTAGGAAAACAGGGGATGCTCTTAGTGAATTAGGACATCTTGTAGACATCATGTAGGACGACCTGTAGTGGCCTGTTTTGAGCTCGATTTGTGAGAAATGCATCACAAAAGATAGGAGAAGACCCCTGCTTTCCTCCCAAGCCATCTGACTGAGCAAAAGCATCTCTCTCCACACCTAACCCACCTTCCATACAATCAAGAAGGATTAGGATTCATGTTTTCACAAAAAATACAAAAAAGAAAAAGGTTGTTATGCTTATTCATGTGCACAACAGTTAAGTGTTTGATTAGATCAGATTGCATGCTTAGGTTGGTTAGGATTTCACATGTGTTAAATTAGAATTCTTCTGAAGCAAGGTATCTTAACAAATAGATAGATGAGTTGTATGTTTTAGGCATCTATTTCAGTCTTTCATTACTACAGTATGTAGCATTCCAATCCTCTCAATTAGGGTAAAATTCTCCTTTCTCAGTTGGTAATCAAACTTCTTTTAAATCAATAGAAGGCTGGTTTGAGAATCCTAGTGGTCTATCTCCCATCTCAGCAGTGAAAAAGAGTGGACCCATTGCATCTATTTGTGTATACATCACTGTCACCTCCAAGTTTGTATGAACCTCGGGTTGATGAAGTAAATATGGTAGCCCAGGAGTTGCAGCATTCTTGTTGCAACACTGGTGCTCATCATTACAACCGTAAACAATGTGTCCCACTGGCACCCTATACCCAGTTGTTTCCCTCGACCCCTTTGATAAATGGGGAATTGATTTCATGACATGTAACCCTCGCTCGGTTGGGGGCATGCTTAAATCATCTTCACTGTTGATTATTTTACTAAATGGGTTGAGGCAATGCCCACATGTGAAGCTGACAGTAAAACTACTGCTAAATTTATTTTCAACCATGCCATAGCTTGATTTGGTGTCCCTCAAGCTATGGTTACTAATCATGGATCTCATTTTCAAAATTACATGATGGCAGAGCTTACTTCTCCATTGTGTTTTCATCACAACAACTCAACCACTTATTATCCACAAGACAATGGCCAAGTTGAGGAAGTCAACAAAGTCCTGGTTGCTATGCTTCAACACACCATTGGATACATAAATTGAATTGGCATCTTATGATATTTTCGGCTCTTTAGGCTTACCGAACTGCAACTAATATTGCCATTGGATTCACACCCTTTCTGTTGGTGTATGGTATGGAGGCTACTCTTCCAATTGAGTGTGAAATTACTTCATTAAAACTAGTTGTTGAATTACTCCTGGATACCTCACCTAAAGAGGAAATTTTACATTACCAAAAAGGCTCGATAAAACCCACTGCTTCGCAGCGTTAGTAATTGAGGCCCAGAAAAAATGAGTTAAGGCTCAATACGATAGAAATGTTTCTCCTCACGTTTTTCCTGAAGGTGACTTGGTCTTGCTTTATGATGAAGCCAATGAAAAATTGGGAGCTGGGAAATTCGAACCAATTTGGCATGAGCCTTACATTGTCAAGCAAGATTTACAAAAAGATGCCTACGAGTTAGTGGACTATGAAGGAAATTATTTGGATTAGCCCTAAAACGAGCTTTACCTAAAGAATTATTATGTTTGATTATCTGTGTAAATACTTATGTACATTGATGTGTGTTTTCATTAGTGTGCAATGTGATTTTGGTGTGTTAGTTTTCTTTTGAAAACCTTTTCATCTGCTTACCTTGTGCTCTACCTGGTTTGCAGATGTCATCCAACCATTACGTCATTTTTTTTTATGGTACTTGTCATAGTACTTAGAATCTATCTTCCACTGCATGGGAAATATATGATGCTAATGATGAGTTACTAAATTTTGAAGGTATATGTTTAGGTCGAATGACTAATAACATTTCTGAATATAGTGCAATCATCAAAATTTTGTCAGAAGCTATTGCTCTGGCATAAGAGAGTTAATCATAAAACTTGATTCACAGCTCATTGTACTACAACTTAATGGACAATATTCAGTTAGAAACCCTCAAATTTTGAGAATGTATTTGCGAGTTCGTTTATTGGAACGAGAATTTGATTTTATTACTTAGCATCACATTCAAAGGCACATGTGACACAGTGACAAATGTATTGGCTAATTATGTGTTAGATAGACATTTGTGAAACTTGCAAATCACATAACACCACACATCGGATATGGTAAACAAGAATATATATATATATATATATATATATATATATAATATATAATATATATATAATATATATATATATATATATATATATATATATATATATATAAATATATATATATATACTATATATATATATTATATATATATATATATATATATATATAATATATATATATTATATATATATATATATATATATATATATATATATATATATATATATATATATAGCGAGTGTTTGAAAAAGACTTTGCTACATCAAAACAACAAAATTTGTGTTTGGAGACACATGGCTTTGTAAGCCTACATAGTGTAGAAAGTAAACTAGAAGTTGGCTATTCGCCCACATGGTGCTCATGATAGCACGAGACATCCCTAACGACTCGGCCTAATAGTCGACGTAGTTTGGAGGATACTCCTACTATGTGCCTTTAATAGTGTAATGGCACCTCATCGATTGAGACATACTTTGGAATCCCCCTGGTTAAGCTTTCTAGGTTACGCTCTACCTCGACGATGGGATCTATTCCCTCTACATATGGAGGAACATCCTTGATTTGGCGTGCTACTCAGCTAGATATTGGAGAACCCCATGTAGGTCTCTTTGGTCCAACATTTGGGCAACATTATAAGTCAAATATCAGTACACATATAAAAAAATGGTAAAAGCTTCAAAAAACTTCAAAAGTAGGTTTTTAACTGAATTGGTCCATCATTCCCCTAGAGGGAGTGGAAGATCTAGATCTCCTCAAAAATCCGTCCCTGCATACGCCCAATCATTGACCATGATTTGTTGCTGATGCAACCATCCAAAAATTACTGGAGGGAATGACATCTATTGACTGCCCCAATGTCGCGACATCAACTATCCCCATCTAAGCAAACTTGGATGTCTAGGTGCTAGTGGATGCACTTCTAGCCACTGATAATAGAATACTGACACACATTCCAGGATGAACATCACTAGAATAGATTTGAAACCAAATTGTTTCAGATTTCCCCTCTTGCACTTGGTTAATTAGTGCTTCATGCATTCCAATAAGCCTTCACACTAGTTGAATAATGTGGGATTTAGGAATTTGATCACATACTAGAAATGAGACTTTTGTGCCTCATGCAATGCTTGGGCCCCAACTATTTGGGACATAATGTGTAAGATGGTTTGCAGTAGGAGATTGGTAATGGTTTTTTACGCCAATCTTCCCACTGTTACTCTTTTTTGCTCCTGGAAAATGCCTCACAATGAGAATATCTATGATCTCTCCTCCAGAATGTGATCTAGATAACTACACCCATTGTCCCTTTCTAGACAACCCACTAACAAAGTAGTTGTCGGCGACCTCTATCTCAAGATCTTGATCCTCGAACATGAACAATTGGCAATCTACATCCCAACAACTGATTAAGTGCTGCAATAACTCGGTTTGTGCTATGATTTTGGGAATCATGAAGAATTTAAGCATTCTACATGCTCGAAGGGCATCGATACAGTGTTCATCTTGCATAGCCTGATGGTATTCATCTTCATGACCCCTCTCTTTCCATTCAATCACCATTTTGGACTGGTTTTCCTACAAAACATAAACAAACCAACCTTTCATGAGCATCCATGGAGAGAAAAATAAATATTAACTATTTTTCACTTCAATTTCTTTACCTCAGTGCCATCACAACTATTTTGGAATTTTTTCGCACTACCAGCGGGAGTGCCTAACTGGCCTTAGGGTGAGTAATGTGAGTTCGATGGGTGAAACCCGCGCTGGTTACCCATGATGTAATTTTTTTGAAAATCTTCCTCACAACCTATCCTATCGATGAAAATGCATAAAATCACTGCCAAAATTAAGAGGAAGGGAAAATTTATTACTTGTAACAAGAGGCTCAATAAATGGTATCCCGATTGCTCGTGTTTCTTGCTTGAAAAATTGAGGTAAACTAAAGTAAAAATGCCGTCAAAATTGAAAATTGGTAAAATGGTAAAAATGACTTACTTTTTTCCCTATTTATAGTTTTTAAATAATATTTTTACCAAATTAGGGCATATTTCACTCATTTTTTAATATTTTTCCTCACAATCAGTAATGTGTGTTTCCTTGTGCAACGACGGGTCATGTGTTCTTGGTAATGGTGATTTACTTTGATTGATTTAATGAGTTTTATTTTATCATTTTTTCGGATTCGTAGAAAATAAACAAAAAAGAGACCCCCTAGAGTCATCTTTAAGCTCTTTTTTGACTCTCAAAAACTGAAAAGATTGTCAAGTACTTGTCGTTTCAAACTCGTAAAAGTAAATGAAATGACGTCTACTTAGTATAAGTTTAGCCATTTTTCAGAATGAGATAACTATTATACGAAAAAGGAATACCTTAGTCGAACATGGCTAAGAGGTTCTCTTGAATATTGTTTTCTACCTTTTCGGGTTCAAGAGATGATTTATGAAAAGGGACCTTTGGAGTTTTCTTTTCCGATTATTTTCCAAACTCTCCAAACATGAAAAAGATGTAGATTTTCACCTTAGTCGGACTTGTAAAACTTAAATGACGCAGGACTTGTCACCATGACGAGGCCGAGTTCCTCCTTCCTAGGGCTCATAAAACTTACTAGCATGGATTCAGCTGAAGAGTGAACCCATATGGAAAGCATATGTTATCCCCTTCAAGCTTGCGATAAAAATATGGGGTACTCACCAGAAATGGTGGGGGAAAAAGTGGAAGTGTTCATCTCTTGTATCCTGGAAAGACAACATGTTTCTCTTGAACATGACACTCATTTGTTACTCGTGTTAGGTTTGGGATATCATCACTTCGTCACTTTCCTTCCTGGGTTTGGGAAATCCATTTTTCCTCTCATCTGATCATACCATTTTGTCATCATGACCTCTGATCCTATGTTGAGTCAAATGCTACCAAACGCCAGAGTCATGTCACTGATATGTCCAAGAGAAGTCCTATCTATAGTTATTTACTGCTTGTACAATGTCTAACTTTCTACTACAATCCTTAGTCCTATTTATTTACTCTACTACATCCTTTGTTTCATGTCGATGATGTGGGATTCATCATGGCCCTCCTTTTGAAGAATCGCTTCCCGTCAACTTTAGCTCATTATCCGGGAAGATGATCTAGAAACTCCCTTCCAGTACCTTAGAGTTTGCATGCCTTAATGGAAAGTTATTTGCATTCGACAACATGTTTACATCATTGACCTTCGATTGAATGACTTCATGGGTGTTCGACTTTAGCTCCATTATTCACATTGGTGGATTGTGCTGAGTGTACCTTGAAAGCCATTGTTATTATTTGTGGCCACTCTCGTGCTTGTTAACGGTTTACATCATTAACCAATAATCAGGTGGTTTTCTATCATGTTCAACTTCGACACATCTATTCACATGTTAGAATTCATACATTGATCCGGTCAAGATGGAGCGCATGACCCTAGATTTTGTCTGATAGAATCTAGGTTGCTTGGAGTTATGAGTCATTCATGATTGTATACATGTTTCCATTGGATAGATGGCTGCGACCATACTATGAGTCTGTATTCATGATCCTTTCTATTCGAATGGACGAGATCATGCCGAGGATCTTTGCACATGCTCTCTTTTTATGGATGGTTGTGTCCATACCACGAATTTATGTATCATTATATGCCTATTCATGTATCATTAGGCATGATCATCAGAGAGTTCAGATATGTATATGTATATTCTTGACTTGCAGGTCTCCTGATGGTGTTGTTCTCATCCTTTCACTGACTTGTAAAGCATCTTAGCCATCACTCCCTGATCTGCCTTCATGCTTTAAGGGGCATCCGTTACACATTATTTTTTCATATCTCATGTTCACTTCCCATGCCATATCCTGGAGTTCCAAAGCATTGACTACTATGCAACATATCCATCATGATATATAGACGAAAACCTCCCCGGAGAATCAAAGGAAATATACCCTGAAATCATTCTGGAGAAAGTTGCTTAAAAACCTAACTTTTGGCATCAGTGCGTTTTGCTCCACTACCTTCTCGTGTTGATGGAAAGTTGGTAAGCTATACACTCATGCTTCCAACATGATTTTTAATAGGAAAGCTTTCATTGAACTCCTTCTGGCATGCTTTCCCAAACTAGAGGAGAAGCTTTGATCACTAGAACCTTCAAGAACAATGAGCTGGATATTGGTTGTTGTTGATATGGTCAAGCTCTCTCATTTGGGCCTCTGGATCTTATCATCATGCAATTTCCCCTTGATATGTGGACCTTTCTCCCTCTTTCGTGAATCCCTAACTCCCTCTCCCTTCCTATATATCCACCCCCTTCCATTCCCAAATGGTTGGTCATTGATTCCTGCATCCTTATGCTGAGATTATGCTTACATGCTACCCATTCAGCTTGGAGAAGGAGTGCTTTAAGAGTCTTTGCCTAGACTCGGACATCCACCCAAAGGAAGGCTCCAACATCAAGGCATAGGTTGTATGATTCCATTTTTAGTTTCTTAATATATACATATGATGTTCACTTTCCATAATTATGTAAATATTTACGTGATTAGTTTAATGTTCCTTATACGTTAAGTATTTTATGCTTGATATATGTTATATATGCTCTTGTGTCTTGCATATTACTTTGACCTTCCTTGCAAGGTTTTCGAATATGAATAACAACTTTGGAGCGAGGCCTGGAGTGAAATATTCAAAGCCATCTCTGAGGATCAAGCGATTAGCATCAGAACGAGGTAGTTTCCTCCTTCCTACTACACTTGTCAAGCATAAGCTAGGAAAGTGTGTATTAGATTATTCAGTTTGTTTTAGACCCACTCATTGGGCTAGAGGGATCACCTCTGCCTGTAGAGGGGATTTTCCTTCACAACATTGACAGAGTTGTATTAGAACACCAGTGACCAAAGGAAATTGGCACTAAAGGACAAACTTCAAAAAATCAAAATGGAGAAAGGCAAGACTATTCCAAAATACTTGAGCAAGTTCACTCAATGTCATGATGAACTTGGAAGTGTTGGAATAACGGTTACCAAGGATGATATGGTGAGTCTTACTCTTGTGGGACTCCCAAAGAGTTGGCATAGTTATCAGGACTCTGTCAATGATCAGTAGAAGTTGCTAGATTAGGAACGACTATGGTCAGATTTGATGCAGGAGGATATCAAGAGGAACACCTAGGATGACTCTTCATCAAAGATTGATGATGAAGAGAACTATCCCTTAGAAATTAAGGTGAAGAAGGGGAAAAGGAAGGCTTCCCATTCCAAATTAGATTCTTTCCATGGAGGTAAGAAGAAAGACATGAGGAAAGTGAAATTCTTTCATTGTCATGAGCTGGGCCATTTTGCTACAAATTTTCCACTCAAGTAGTCCAAGAAGAAGTCCTTAGGAGGAGTGGCGAGTGACACTTTTGCCTCTTAATTCAAATTGGACTTTTCCCTCATTTCATGAATGGTGTCATCAATGATGGGAAATGTATGGTAATTAGAAAATGGAGCTTCATTCCACATGACTGGCGACAAGGAGTTATTTAATGACCTCGATGAGAAAGATCTCCATATGCATATCGAGATGGGTGACGATGGGAGGTATTGTGCTACTGGATTGGGCACGGTTATTTTTCAGAGGGAGAATGGGGATCCACTAACCTTGAAGGATGCTATGTATGTGCCCAGGCTGAAGAAGAACTTGGTATCCATTGCATGCTTGAGGATAGAGGCTGTGATGTGATCTTCTTGAAAGGAAATATATTCCTTTGACACATAGCCACAATTCAGGTAAAGAAGATAGGGATTTAGGTGAAGAATCTCTATAAGCTGGAGGTGGAGGATTGTGCTACTTTGAGCATGAAGGTGATGAGCCTCATAAATGGGTAATTATATGGGCTCATTTTACCTCGTAACCTAGTCAAATGAACCATTATCTTAGCTTATTGTATGATTTTCTGATTATATTTATGCTTATAGGGTGAGTTGAGTTAGTTATTATCCCATGTGGTCTAACATGTATTTAATGCAGATTATTAATGGATTTCGAGGTCAAAGTCAAGGATGTAGTGGCCAAATTGCAGCAACAACTCAAAGTAGATAGAGGAAAGGACTTATAGGAGGGAATCCCCCATCATTTATTACTTCTCACTTCGAATTCCCCTTCATTCAGCTCAGAGTATTGGCAGCTGAATCATGCACTAGAAGGCATCCGAGAAAGTGGAAGATGATCGATAGTTATCTCAAGTTTTGGGAGCCAAGCATCCCTGATCTCAAGGAATTTGTTGGTAGCTTCAGATGTATAAGTAGACAGGCCTAGGGCCTCACCAGGGTTAGATTTTTTTGGTTGTGTAAACTCTGCTCAAATTTTGAGCTTACTATTTTGTGACAGTTTTATGTAATCTTGCTATTTTTTGATAATTAAGATGGAATCCTTTTTGAGCTAGCACTGAGTTACCTAAAAGGGTTGAAGCTCTTGGGTTAGGACCTAATCCAAGTATCCAAGATTATCTTTACTTTTATTTGTATGCTTTACTTCATTTTGTAGATTAGTTTGCTATTAGATGTATTTCCTTTATGGTTAAGAATAGGTTGCTTTTGATGATTTAGTAGCTTACTTCCATTTATGCTTTATATAGCAGGTTAAGTAGTGATCAGAGAAGATTCAAAAGGCTAGAAACAATACCTTGGCCTCTCTTCCTCCCTCTGGGACCATGATTTGAGGCAAAGACTCTCTTGTTGCCCCAAAAACACAAATTTTCCTCATTCCTAGGACTTCTAGTGTTTGTAGCTCTCTAGTAGGTTGATAGTCCAGTTTTGCTTTGCTTTAGATCTTCTTTATCATGTTCACTTCTTGATTTGAAATATTCCTTTTGAATGCTTTCCTTTCATACAACATTTCCTTATATACATCATAGTTTAGGCCATTTTAATGCAAAACTTTGTTTTTCCTAGGATGCACTCATTTCATTAGTTGCTTGATTTTCTTGGCTGACTATCAATTTCTATGCAGTAGATATCTTCCAGAAGCAGGCCAGATTACCAGCAATCACATCCTCCATCTGATCCATGCCCTATAGGTCTCCCAAACCTCACCTCAATTCTACCCTAGTTTCCTTCATTTTTCATAAAACGTCTTCCTCTCTCCTTGAGCAAACCCAATCATATTTCTCTCTCCTGGTGATTCATGGTAGACCTTAGGTGCCCTAACACCTCATTCCAACCTTCATCCACCTTTTCCACCCACGCTCACACCCTCAAAACAGTGAAAATTGCTCTTGGCCTCCTCCTATTGGCCTCCTGTAATTTCCCTGTTTTCCTCCTGTAATTTTCCTGTGTCCTCCTGTAGTTTTTCCTATAGGATTTCTTTGAAGACCGAGTGTGGGAAAAGCCTCCAAAAGGCCACCTAAGACATCCTAGGACCCATACACACCACCCTACATCCTTCCAAGCTCCAAAACCACCCTCTAATGCCACCTGTTCATTGCCTCACTCGCACACAATAAATTGGATGCATGTTAAATTCACATAAAAACACATAAAAATCCAAAAATATGTTTTTTGCTTATTTAATTCCAGAAATAGCATGGCTAGATGTTGTTTACTTCCTTGACTAGGTAATGGAATTTCTTTCATGGTCTTCATAATGTTTTTGGCAAAAGTAGAATTATCTTGTTAATTAGGGTTTACTAGGTTTTGCTTTACATTCCAACCTTTCTCCTTTCTGCAGTTAGAATAGCATCTGTAGAATAATATTTTTTTCCTTTCATCACACATAGAACTTCTTCTGAAATCTATAGAAGTTAGCTTGAGATTCTACTAATCTCACGTCGGCTGACCAAGTGACAACCTACAGTGAGAACTAGTACTTGTGCATATAGCACCGATGCTTCCAAGTTTGTTACGAACTACTGGGTTGATAAAAGTAAAGTTGGTAGCCCAGGAGTTGCAACATTGTTGTTGCAATATTGGCGCTCACCAGAAGGTGGAGATGGTGCAAAGCTAATATGTTGGTGAGTTGTGGCATAGGCGATTGGGTCACTTGCATCATGGGGTTTGAATATCATGCGACAAATCTCCACTGGTTTTCCCAAAGTTACATTAGAGAAAGTTGATACATGCAAGGGATGTACTTTGGGTAAAAACACCAAGTCTTCCTTTCGTGGCAGAGACAGTTGAGCAAAGGCTATTCTAGAGCGAGTCCATTTCGATGTGTGTGGACCATTCTTAACAACATCCATGGCCAAACACATGTGTTATGTCATATTTGATGATGAATTTTCTCGAAAATGTTGGATATTTTTCATGTAGATAAAGGATCAAACCTTCACAATGTTTTGTGAGTTTAAAGTATTGGTGGAGAAAGATTTGGGCAAGAAGGTTAAATCCCTACGGAGTGATAATGGTGGGGAGTATGTATCAAACAAGTTTAAGAACTCTTGTGCAACGGAAGGGATTAAACGGGAGTTGATGGCACCCACAACCCTCAACAGAATGGGGTGGTCAAGAGGAAGAATATAAGAATAGTAGGGGCAAAAAGGATGATGTTGCATGATTAGTGTCTCCCTATCGGTTAAGGCATGCAACACAACAATTTATGTTTAGAACCGTAGCCCACATTAGATACTTGGGATGAAGATACCAAAGCAGGCTTATTCTAGTAAGAGGCTAGATGTTGGTCACTTTAGGATTTTTGGGTCATTGTTATATTGCCATGTGACCAACGATGCATGGAAGAAGCTTGAGCCGATAACCAAGTTGGGGATATTTTTGGGGTACGTCGATACACCTCACAAATATTGGGTGTACTTGCCGACCAATAGGATGAAAACGATTCACAAGGATGTCAGATTCGATAAGGAGGAGGCCATGGACGTTTCCCTTGAAAGGGAGCTTCAACTACATGCAATTGAGGAGATTCTAGCTCCTAAGGTTGAGGAACCTCAGACGCAGAGGATTCGAGAGTGGAGACATCCACTCAAGTAGAGTCTTCCGGATATGGGAGAAATCACACCAGAGAGGTGGATAGATTGTTGTCAGATGCTAGAGAGAATGTGGGAGCACCCACATCACAGTGCAGACAGAGGAGGTCACATGATAGGTACACAGGATACATGGCTCTTATGAGTGGATGTGTTGTGATAGAGCCATCTTCCTTTGAGGAAGTAGTGCAGTTGTTGATTTAGGTTGATACCATAGTGGAGGAGTATGACTCCATAGTTTGTAATAGTGTTTGGGATGTGGTCCCAAGACCAGAGGATAAGTCCGTGGTGATCTCTCGTTGGCTTTACAAGGTAAAGCAAGCTACAGATGGTAGTGTGAAGAAGCATATAGATTTGTTTCCCGTGGATTTTCACAGGTAGAGGGGATTGACTATGATGAGACCTTTTCTCCTGTTGCATGGTACTCGTCGATTAGATCTATATTGGAACTATCAGTGCAGATGGGTTGGAAGATACATCAGATGAATGTGAAGACAACCTTCCTTAATGGCACAATTGAGGAAGAGGGGTACATAGAGTAGCCTGAAGGTTTTGAAACCTTCGACCATGAATCGCATGTGTTCTAACTCAAGAGAGCGTTGTATGGACTGAAGCAAGCACCTCATGCTTGGTACACCAGGATAGATAACTACTTCACCGGGTTGGGTTTCTTGAAGAGTGAAGTGGTTTCGAACCTGTACCACGTAGTAGTAGAAGGTAAAATGTTGATTATTGTATTTTATGTTGATGATCTCATATTGATAGGTGATGATCAGCTAATTAAACCTTGCAAGGAGGACCTTTCAAGAGTGTTTTAGATGAAGGACTTGGGGCTCATGCATTACTTTTTTGGCATGGAAGTATGGTAGGGTGATGGGGAGATGTTTGTGTCTCAAGGAAAGTATGCCAACGAGATACTCAGGAGGTTCCACATGGAGAGATGCAAGCCTATGGAGACTCCTCTAGCTGGTTACTGGAGGAAGGAGGATGCTACTTCGAGAGAGGTAGTGGAAGCTACTATTTTTAGGAAGCTTGTGGGTTCACTCATGTACTTGGTGAACACAACTATATTTATGCTATGCAGTTAACCAACTTAGTCAAGCGATGGTTAGGCCTACCAAGTTGTATTGGAAGGCAACAAAGCATGCATTGAGAAACCTTAGGGGCTCTACTCAGTACAGATTATGGTACAGATGGACAGAGGGAGTGAAGCTTCAAGGCTTCACTGATGTAGATTGGGTGGGGAGTCTATCTAACCGGAAAAGCACATTAGGAGGGATTTTCAAAATTGGGTCAATGACAGTTTCTTAGTATAGCAGGAAATAAAGATCAGTTGCACTCAGTTCGGCAGAGGAAAAGTACATGGTTGCAAGCAGGTAGCAAGTGAGGCCATTTGGATGACGAGGATCCTGGTTGGTTTATTTGGTCAGTAGATGGATCTGAAAATGGTTTACTGTGATAATCAGAGTCATATCAAACTCTTTGAAAATCTAGTTTTTCATGATCAGTCCAAGCATATTGATATCTGATATCATCATCTTAGAGATTGTGTATTGAGGCAGATCATGTTGTTAGAGTACATTCCCACAAAGGAGCAAGACACTAACATTTTGACAAAGGCATTGTCAAGATGTAAATTCGAGTTTCATAAAGATAGGATTAGGGTAGCTGATAATCCATTACTTATTGAGAGGGAGTGTTGAAAAATGGAAACAAGAAATTCCAGTTTAATTTGTCCTTGAATTAAACTGAGAATTAAAATTGAATTCTATTCTCATAGCAACTTGTAAATAGTTAATTAAGTTTAATTAACTTAATCAACATTAGGGGAATTTTGAGGTCTAAAATGGGCCTCCTAAGAAAAATGTACAACCAAAATAGACTTTATAAGAACTAATAGGATTCAAGATGATGATGTCAACCATGGGGGATGATTCACCATTTATGGAGTAAAAAAGTAAAAAGTTAAAAATAAAATAAAATAATAAAACTACTTTTTCAACTCGTATTTTCAACTTATACCCCTAAGGTTTTACTCAAATTTAGAGCAGGAGTACTCGTTGGATGCAAAATTTGATTCTTGATCTAAGAAGTACCCATGTTGCATGAATTTGATGGAACTCGTTACACAAAATATGAGAAATACATGAAAAAACGTGATTGCAATCATATTTTTCATGTATTTCTCATTTTTCATGTAGCAGGGTCGATCAAAAGTATGCAACATGGGTACTCCTTGGATGAGGAATCAAATTTTGCATCTGAAAAGTGTTGCTGCTCGAAATTTGAGTAAACCCATAGGGAGATAAGTTGAAAATTTAGTTTTTTCTTTTTCCCTCCAAAATTCGATGATGTAATCTAATATTATTTTATTATTTCCACTATTATTTTATAATTTCCTTATGAGACCCATTGTAGACCTCAAAATTACCCTAATGCTTAGGAATTTCAAGTTGGAAGTCTTTCTGTAGTCATGTATATGTTCTCCCTAAATTTTAGGCGCCTAGTATGAGTTTAAATTGAGTTGTAATTAAGATAACTCAGTTTATGAAGGCATATATACTCTACCCCCCCTTTGGTTTTGAACCTATGACTTCTTAGGAAGAAACACATGCTCTTAACCATTAGGCCCACTCAAGCTGTAATATGTTAAAAGAAATGTTACCAAGTAATTTAGTTAAATAAATAAAATCATAAATAAAGTTGTGATATAGGAGTGACTACTATGATAAACTGTTGAAAAAAGGGAAAAAAACAATTATTATAATAATTGTCAAGCAACTAATTGTACATAGATATATTTTAATAAAAATTATAAACCAATTTCTTATAAATACAATATTAAAAAATATACACAAAAACAGATAGAGTTTAAATTCATTTTAATTCAAATATATAAAAAAAAATTGATATTTTGAATTACAAATAATTATGTAAATTATGAAAATCAAAATAAATATCTTAATTATCAATATTTTTAATTATTTTATAAATTAATATAATATAAATATAATATTATATAATATTCAATCTTTCATGTTTTTTCTCTACGATTTATTCTATCCGAGTTGGGCCCTTGATCATGTAATATCCTAAGGAGAGGGAGTTTCTTTAGGTCAAGCTAGATCCCACTTCTTGTATTCATTATTATTTCTTAAGGCGTTTCTCTTTGAAAAGAACTCATTTGTCACTCTGCATTAGTTTGCACCATCTAGTCGAAGGTTAGACGATTGCAAAATAGTGTGTTGTTAGATTGATGTTAGACAATTGAAAAATAGTGTGTCGTCAGATTGATATAGTTTCAACTGAATCGAGTACAGTTAACCAATTGGTGGTCCAAAAGTTTAAACAACTCAAATTCTTTGTAAGAATACGAACAACTGTAGGATTTGTTCTTTGAATGTTTGGCTAAGGTTTAATTCTTCTTGCAAAAGATGAAGGCCCCACAATATCATGATTTCCACAACATAAAAACACCATTGGAGAAGAATTCGTCCTAGAAACATGAACTCACCGGAGCAGCTTCCATTGCCATTGGGATTCAAAACCCCAATCAACAACACTTTATATAGTTAAGTATTCTGACACATAGAATTTGTTGTGTTGTGTTTTGAATGGATGTTTTACAGTGACATCATGGGTTCCTAGTTGAGTATTGTAGACCTGTTTGATCACATTTTATTTAGTCTTTGTCTCATCTTTGAATTGAAAAGAAGCCTAAGAAGCATTTTTGCAGTTGGCATTCCAAGATCCTTTTATGATATACTTTTAGTTTTATGAGAAATAAAGTGTATGTTTTATGTGGCATTTCTCAGAGCTCGGAGGATTGTGAGCATTTTGTTTTCTCCAGAGATGAGAAGCAGTTGCGGCTGAAGACACAAAAGTGGAGAGGGCCCCTGATCCAAACTTAAATAGGAATGCAACAACTTATAGATATAATCATAAATACATAGATGCTGCAGAAAAACGCTTCATTTCATTAATAGAAAAATACTGAACTATGCTTATAAACAGATTGGAAATAAGATAGCTCGGACAATGGTAGCTTATCTCTGTGAAGAGATGTGACAACTACATGCCTTTGAACTATGTTACAATGAGGCTCAAAGGCCTATTTATTATTGAGAAACAATGAAAAATCCTAAACATCCAAAAACCTAACCCTAGGAGATGAAGAGCCAAAATTGTGGGCCACGTTTGGATAAACTGGTACATCAACTTCCTGGGGTCGTAACTTTGGCATACAATCTCCGTTTGACTATCATAATACCTCATTTCGAATATCTCAAAGACAAGGCCAAAAAAAAGTAGGCAAGCTAGTTTGAGATATTTAGCTCTCTCTATTGTCACTAAAAATGTCGTTTAGGGCCTCAAAACGGCTCCAAAAATTCAAGACCCGAAATCTGCCAAAAATAGTAAAATGTGCTACAATTAAGGAAACCAAAAGATTGAAAGATACAATTTTAGGGGTCCAAGTGGAATAGGCGGGTGGCCACTAATATCCACCTGAATCATTCCTCCCCCCTTAGGAAGCAATGGTCTCCATTGTGTTGAGTGCCTCCATGAGATGGGGAAACTTTTGTTGAACTTGGTCCCTGGTGAGCCACTTGCCTTGGTGAAGGATTTGGTCAACTTTAACAACCTAATATAGTTGGATCTTCTACTAGCAAGTGCTCTTGATTCATGTGTCCATGACTTGATCAGTGGTGTCCTGTTCCATGCAGTCTGGGTTTAGCTCTGTTGGTGTGAGTTGTTCTGCAACATTGGATGTGTCCAACAATTGTGGAAAGTATGGCCGAAGGTGGTCTATATTGAACACTAGGTGTAGACCAAGGAATGGTGGAATGCTAAGCTCAAAGGCATTGTCCTCTATAGCCTTGGTGATGGTGTAAGGCCCATATCAGAGTGAGTGAAGCATGCGGTGGGGTCCAACGAGGTGCTCCTTCTGCAAATGTAGCCAAACTTTGTCATCCACCTGGAACTTGTGTGGCACCCAAAGATGACCATGACACTTCTTGTACTTAGCATTGGCTTTGTCCAATATATAATGGACCTACTGGCAGATGTATTGAATGCACTAAATGAAGTTGTTAGCCTTGTCGGCTTCAGACTGGACATGAGTTGAATCTACCTGAGTAGCTGCAAATGGTATGGCCACATCAATGGGATATAATGGTTAAAATCATAGCCGTACCTGAAAGGGGTTGTGGCCCATTGAGCTGTGGAGAGATCTATTGTAGCTGTGTCAAACATAGGGGAGGCTTTCATCCCATGGGCATGGATGCTTCGAGTTGTACATGCATAGAATGTGTATGATCATCCTCTTGACAACCTCTGTTTGACCATCAATTTGGGGATGGAAAGCTGTGGACTTAGTAAGTTTTGTATCTAGCATCGACCATAGACTTGACCAAATTGCACTCAGGTATCTGTTGTTCCCATCTTAGACAATGGACTGTGGGATCCCAAAGTGTACCCACACTTTCTCAAAGAAGAGCTTAGTAGTGGCCTCTATTGTGATACTCTTCTTGCAGGTCATCATGATGGCCATCTTAGAGAATATGTCGATGACCATGAAAACACAATTGTTGCCATGCTTAGTAGAAGGAAGGCCCGACATATAATCCATGGAGACAAATTCCCAAGGCTGACTACGAGTACGTAGAGCATTTTGAGGATTTTTATTATTTGGATTTGGCAATGGCTGGGAAGGTAATTGATTTGTCTTTTGTTGGAATGGAAGCAAGAGTTGGGAATTTGGATTCTGTTAAGAAGGTTGTTGTTGTGGAAATGGTAATGAAAGTTGTGGGTTTTGATTTGGAAGTTGTGGAGCTTGTTGATTTTGAAAAGATGGAGGATATTGATAAAATTGAGCAAATCTCCCATAAGAATTTTGCATAACTTGTACCCATGATCGAAATGGATTTTGAGGTTGGGACCAAGGTTGTTGCCAAGGATTCCAATTTGGTGGGGGTTGAAAGCTCGTGGGGTTATTAAATCCTTGATTTTGTTTCCCCTGCCAAGGTCTCCTTGAAACAAAACAGAGAGACTCAATTGAATTTGGGTCTTCTTGAAAGACAGCTTTGAGTCGAGGAATTGAAGGACAATCCTTGGTCTCATGGCTTTTTGAACAAATCACACATGTTTCTACAACTTTTGCATCTAAGGGGCATTCCCTTAGAGCATGTTTCTTCCTACATTTTGGACAAAATATGGCCAGAGCTTCAGCTTCTGTTTTCTACTTGCTTTGTATCTTAAGGGTGTCTAGTTGCTCACTAAGACTCCCTAGAATATCCGTTTTGAACTCATCAATCATGTTGCCAATCTCAGCCCTATTTACTGATCGAGTTGTAGATTTGTTTGCTCTAATGAGAGAAGGATCTCTAAGCCCTTTTCCAGTTTTAGATTTTCCCCTTCAGAGATGGACACATAGCTCTGCTATATCATGAAGTGGAAGTTGAGATATATCTCCTTTCCCCATCATATTCACAATATCTATCCATTCATCTCTAATGGCTTTTAATAGAAGGGCTTTCAAGGTTTCCTCTTCTAGGTTATTCATTTTTGCTCTTTTCGGGTTGTATTGAAATCTTTCAAGTAAATCCTCCAAGTTTTCATCTTCTTTTTGTACCATTTTAAATACCTCATCCTTATGATTGGTGGGCATAGAATAGTCCAGGTATCTATCCAAAAATGTTTGTTTCATATCATTCCAAATCCTAATAGATTGAGTGACTGATCCCATGAACCATTTTAGAGCAGCTCCCTTCAATGTTGAAGAAAACAACTTCAGTTTTTGAGCATCTTCCATATAATCATAAGTTCGGCACACGACTTCAAACTCAAATAGAAATGTTTCAGGGTCCTCACTTCGCAACCCATAAAAGTTTGGGAGGACAAATGGTGAGATGTTTTTCATTGTTGTTCAAGATTCCTCATCAACTATAGGAAATCCAAATGAGTTATCTTCATCCCTGTTTCCCCCGTTGTTACCTCTACCTCCTCCATTGTTTCCTCCTCCTCTACCTCTACCTCTACCTCCTCCAAATCCGTTTACTACTTCCCTGTCATGATAGCTTCCTCAGAGATTTCAGAGTCCTCTGGTTCTTCTACTAATGGCGAACGAGGAGGAATTTCTCCCTCTTCTTCTTCAGGTGATTCTACTTCCTCAATTACAATGTGTTTTCCTGTAGAAGTAAATAAAGGGTATTTCCTTAACTCATATTCGGTGGAAAGTGTGGGAGAGACTCCTAATTCAACTACTGCCTCTTGAATTCCAGGGATCCTAAGGTTAGGAGTATGAGTTGGAGATGATGGAGGTGTATCTTGTCTATACCTTGGAGTAGATGGAGTTGTAAAAATCGAACTCTTGGCCCTAGCTATAAAACTTCCCCTAGAATCTCTTGCTCTATGCATGTCATTCTTATTTTCTTCAAGTCGGGTTAATAATTCTCTTTCTAATCTTCCAGATCACTCTAGGTGCAAGAAGAGAGCATACTCAAGAAATTATTGAATCAATAATTCTCTTTTCTGATCCTCCAAGTCACACTAGGTGCAAGAGGAGAGTATACTTTGAGAAATCATCAATTTTTACCTTCCTTGAAATATTCTTTTTTTTTCAAGAAATTGGCTACCTAGTTTCACTTCCCCGGCAACGGCGCCAAAATGTTTGGTCAATTTAGTGTGTCCTAACTTGCTATATAAATTGTCAATCCGGGAGTCGTAACTGCTGAAGTGAAGTGCACTATATATGCAAGATAACCGCTTTCTTATTTCTTTGTCGTTTTTTATTTTTGATTTGTTTTTGGATTTATCTTCTTGTTGATTTCCCAACGTGAGATGGTAATTTTAATAATCAAGTATGGATAAAAGTGTTCAAGGAAATGGTGACCTTTAAAATAATTTCCAAACTTCAAAGTGTTGAAAAGGTTTTCAAACTTGCAATGATGAAATTAATTACTGAGAGAAAATAAAGATGTTCCTAAATTCTAATTAAACCAAACAGTGAACTAGTGACTATGAAACCCAGTATCCTTGCTGCTGTATAAAAAGAAAAAAACTAAAATCAAAGCAATTCAAAACTGTAAGCAAAGTAAACTAAACCATATCACATCAACTCATTTCTGACCCCTCACCATTCGACTCGCTCTAGCTATAGGAGGTAATCATCAACAAATTGAGTAATATGATATCTAAATTGCATAAAATAAAACTAAGATCAAACTACACACTCATCCTTCAATCCCTCACCATTTGACCTCTCTGGCTATAGGAGGTAACTGAAAATGATATGAGTAATCTAATCACTAACTTGCAAAAGCAAATAAACTAGTATCAAACTATACATTCACACTCAATCCCTCACCATTTGACTCGCTCTGGCTATAGGAGGTAACTGAAAATGACATGAATAGTCTAATATCTATCTTGCAGAAAAGTAAATGAACAAAGAAAAACTGAAAGAAATAAACAGTGTTGGAATTAGAACTAAGAAAACAAATCAGCAGAAGGACAAGATAATTTCATCATGTCATTAGTCATCAAAAAGCTATGTGCACTTGCCTGGGCTATCCATTAGAACCTGAAATGAAAACACTGATCAGTTGACAGTCATTAGAAAGCATAAAAGAAACTATGAACAGTAAACAACATGAATACCATGAGCAATGTAATATATACAAGCAAACACTAATGGCATCAAGAACGTAAATGAAGAAAACGTGGAACTATATAGTAACTACATAACCTTGGTGTACAGGGCCCTCTGCAACCTCGGCCAATCAGAAAACAGTCACGGATTTGAACTTAAAAGCAGTGCCTTCTCATATATTGAAATACAGTCATAACATAAGGACTAATTCACGGCATGATGGCTCGTAAAAATAGTCAAGATTGCATATCAAAAGCTAGCTTATATGCATACGAAGATGCTTTATTTATAGCAGGAAATACATAACTAATTCCTATGGTCTGCACTGGTAGACAGACACGTAAATGACCATATTCGGAAATCTAGCAGTATGGTAGCCGTGAGAAATAAATCCAAGGAGGGTGGCTTGTTAGATTCGGTTCACGAGTAGTCCCCAGGTGTTGGCACACCTCCTGAGATTTAGGATCTTGGCACGCAATCCTCCTCGTGATGAAAAACAGAGTCCTACCACCGCAAAAATCCTAGTTTTGACCACCGTTTTACTGGCTTTGACCACGGGCTTCTGTGAGTGATTCGGCTGAACCAAGGGGACTCGTTCCATGTCCACATCATTTGTAGCTTGCCCATGTGGCCGGATTCTCTAGTAGACACCTGTAACATAGACTTCAATAAAAAGGCTGCCGAAACTGATTCTCGCTGCGGAAAGTGACAAGATTCTGCAGCTGATTGAGCAAAAATCTAAACCAAACAGTAGTCACAAGGCATAGTTAGGAAACCATTTATATGCTCTTTTTAAACTAATTTGCAATGATTTGATAGCTTGGAGGTTCATGTAACTGGAGAAAAAGGCTAAAAAGGTATATAGGGAAGATGTAAGTTTGGGACTCAACACTTCTGTAGCAAAATCTTCTCCTTTAGCACTTCTCATTTCAGCTTTTCCCAAGTCTCTCAATTCAGACACTCCCCTTCGGTGCATTCCATAAACTATATGGAATGGACTCTGCCATGTACTCCTATTAGGAGAATCATTATAAGCATATTCTGTCTGTGCCAATACTTGATCCCATTGTTTTTTATGTTCACCTGCAAGACTTATCAGAAGATTACCCAAGCTTATGTTTGCCACTTCAGTCTGTCCATCAGTCTGAGGATGATAAGCAGAACTAAAACTTGGTTTAGTTCCAAGCTTCTTCCACAATGTCCTCCAGAAATGTCCAACAAATCTGGTGTCTCTGTCTGAAACAATGCTATTAGGTAACCCATGTAATCTTACAATCTCCTTAAAAAACAGATTAGCAATGTGAGTAGCATCACTGGTTTTATAACATGGAAGAAAATGTGCCATTTTTGAAAATCTTTCAATTACTACATAAATTGAATCATGTCCCCTTTGAGTTTTTGGTAAACCCAAAACAAATTCCATACTTATCATATCCCAAGGCCTATCTGGAATAGGTAATGGAACATGCAAACCTGTGTTTTGGCTCCTTCCCTTTGCATACTGATAGACTTTACAATTTTTCACATACTTTTCGACTTCAGCTCTCATCATCAGCCAGAAATAAAACCTGTTCAATTGTTCATAAATCTTGTATCACCAAAATGTTCTCCAAGTCCTCCACTATGTTTCTCCTTGATTAAATTCCACCCTCAATGAACAACTTGGTATGCACAGTTGATTTATTTTAAACAACAGTCCCTCTTGCAGGAAATAATCCGACCACTTGCTTCTGTCTAACAAAACAGGATTTCTACAAGATTCAAATGCCTCTTAAAATCTAGATCTTTCTCATATAAATCTTTAATAAAATCAAAACCCAACACTTGAATTTGACTTTCCTGAACAAAAAGGCTTTTTATACTTAAGGCATCTGATACTTTGTTTGATTGACCAGTTATATGTTTTAACACAAAATTAAAACTTTGAAGGTATTCTACCCATTTTGAATCCTTTTGGTTAAGCTTTGGCTATTGCATAATGCACTGTAATGCATGGTTATCTGAATACAGTATGAACTCCTTGGACATCAAGTATTGTCTCCACTTCTTCAAAGATTGCACCATTGCATAAAACTCCTTGTCATAAGAAGAATATTTCTTCTTTGAATCATTCAGCTTTTCACTAAAATAAGCTACAGGCCTGTCCTCTTGACTCAAAACAACTCCAATGGCTTCTCCACTGGCATCACACTTCACTTGGAAAGGTTTACTAAAATCAAGTAAAATCAAAATAGGCTTCTCAATAATCTTTCTCTTCAACAGCTAGAAGTTCTTTTCTACTTCATCAGTCCATTTAAATGGTTGACTGTCCTTCTTTATTGTGTCAATAATTGAAGCATTTATCTTACTAAAATTCTTTATGAATTTCCTGTAAAACCTAGCAAGAACGTGAAAACTTCTTACCTCAAAGACACTTCTTGGTGAAGGCCACTCCATGATAGTCTTGATCTTCTCTGGAACCATCTTTAACCCCTCGGCAGAAATAACAAAGCCCAAATACACCAACTCCTCCTTCATGAATGAACATTTTTTTAAATTTAACTGAAATTTCTCTTGTTGAAGCCTCTATAGGACATAATTTATATGTCTTACATGTTCCTCTTTTGATCTACTATAAACTAATATATCATCCAGATATACTATTACGAATTTACCAATAAATTCTCTCAAAACTTCATTCACGAGCCTCATAAATGTACTAGGGGCATTCGACAATCCAAAAGGCATTACCATTCATTAATACAATCCTTCATTGGTCTTAAAAGTAGTTTTCCACTCATCTCCCTCTCTAATTCTGATTTGATGATAACCACTTTTTAATTCTAACTTTGTAAAATATCTAGCTCCACTCAACAATCCATCAAATCTTCGATTCTAGGTAAAGGAAATCTATACCTGATTGTTATCTTATTGATTGCTCTTGAATCAGTGCACATTATCCAACCTCCATCTTTCTTAGGGCTCAACAATGTTGGCGCTGCACAAGGGCTCAAACTCTCTCTAATCAGTTCCTTGTCTAATAGTTCCTGAACCTGTTTCCTGATCTCTTCATTCTCTATGGGAGTCATCCTATAAGCTGCTTTATTAGGTAGATTTTCTCCTGGAATCAAATCTATGTGATGACTGATTTTTCTAATGGGTGGTAACTCATCAAGAAAATCATCTACAATGATATCACAATAAATTTCCAGCATCTCTTGAATTTCAATTGGTAAATCAGAAAATCTTGTGGAAGTAATTATTACCTTGTGTTTGCAAACCAAAACGAAACTTACCTCATCTTCTTCCATTTGTTGCAAGTACTCCTTTCCATTCAGCAAAAGGGTCTTTGGATAAAGTTTCTTTGATGTATCCTCTTCTTCTATTGGCAACAATGTATGATTGACACCATCTTTGCTAAATTTGTATGTGTTCTTCTTTCCATCATGCATAGCTCCTCTGTCATACTACCAAGGTCTACACAACAATATATGACACACATCCATAGGCATCACATCGCACGTAATTTTTTCTTTGTATTTGCCCAACTGAAACTCCACTTCACATTGCTCATTCACTACCAACTGATATCCCTTTTAAAGCCATGACACCTTGTAAGGTGTTGGATGTTTCTTTGTTTTCAATTTCAACTTCTCTACCACTTATGTGGAGACCAAATTATTTGTACTACCAGTATCTATTATCATCTGACAACACTTCCCTTGAACCTTACACACAATCCTCAACAAGGTTTTTCTTTGTGCTGGTTCAACAATTTCCTTAGCTGGTTTTAACAAAATTTTGTTGACTACCAAAGATTCCCCTTTCTCTGGTACATTCTCTTCTTCTATTACCTTTGTTGCTTCCTCTTTAGTTTTTGCAACAATTTCATTCCTCTGATTCATTCCTGTATTTTCTAGGAACTCATAAGCTCTATGTCCCAGCTTGTTACATCTGTAACATCTGATTTATCTTTCTCTACCTCTGCCTCCTCTTCCTCTAGAAAAAATCGCTCTGCCACTTGCATCACCTCCTGTGGGTGCATGATGACTTGCGTTGCTGCTAGCTCCATCTCTAGGTGTTGTATATCTTCCTCTACCACCTTGACTTCCCCTTCCTTGGAAACTACCTCTATTTCTGGTAGACTGCTTCCTCATGAGTTTTTCTTCAGCCTTCAATACCATCTGATAACCCTCTTCTACTGTTTTAGGAGACAGTACACTTATCTCATCTTGGATCTCCATTCTGAGACCATTCACATATCTTGCAACCTTCTCATTTGTATCTTGGATTTGTCCTGCTATGCTCACTTTATGAAATTACTTTGTGTATTCTTTTACTGTCATAGACCTCTGTCTAAGATTCTGCATCTGTCTAAATAATGTTTGGTAATAATCACTTGGAAAAAACTTACTTTTCAGTTTTGCCACCATCCTGTTCCAATTCTTAATTGGTTGTTTACCAAGTATTCTTCTTTCTGCCTGCACTCCATCCCACCAAAGTGTTGCATGTCCTTTCAATTTTGTGACAACAAACTTCACTTTCTTTCCTTCTTTTGTTTCTTCATAATCAAAGAATTTCTCCATGTCATTTATCCAGTCTATCAGTTCCTCAGCGATTAAGCTTCCTGTGTAGATTGAAACTTCGAGTCTAGGCTTAGATGTGGATCTCAATACTAACTTAAAGAATCTCATTTCAGGAGTTACATCTGTAGGTTCCTCATCTTCTGCAACGCTAACTTCAGGTTCACTGACATCTCCATCATATGCATCTCTTCCCATTTCCATTGCTTCCAACCTAGCTTGTGTCTGTTGCATAGCTTCCAACACTTCATCATTTCCAACCGGTCTTCCTCTTCTTCGACCACCACCTCTTCCTCCAACTCTGAAAGCCATGTTGGATTTCTTTTTCTGATTCTTGAGATCATGTTTAGTGTTAGTAGGTTGCTCTGATACCACAAATGGTGGTTTGGGTGCAGGTATAATGGATAATCGTTCAAATCCAAAAACGATTTTTGCAAGTTCAAGTCGAACTTCTTCTTGGATTTTCTTTGGAGTATCAGTCATCTACCTCCAAACTTGGTTATTCTACTAGATTAGCAGAACTGCTTAAAATTTAGCCGCAATATGATAACCTTTCAATTGCCACGAAATCAAAAGGAATACTAAACTTTTGGTTAATTCCTTTCGCATCCGCTTTTCCACAAACACTATCACGTTAATTCTCCATCGTTGATCTTACCTTTTAATCTGACGATTGTTGGTTCACCCAATTGACAAAACTAACCGGCAATCCTCCACCATTGATCAAAGCACATTTGATCCAACAGTTAACAGTGATATCAGACGGAGATCTTGCGCAATTTTAATCCACCCAATAAAGTGGTTTTGTCTCTCCACCCAAGTGCTATATGTCGGTCGATAAATGGAACCGCTTGGAATTTCAAAAGACCGCTTACCACTTTTTCTTCACCCGATAAATAGCTTCACTGTTAAACAACCTTTCTTCCTTGACTGAACACACGAGCTTATTGACGCACGATGACCGTTAGATCTATTGGATCTATAGATCAGACGGTTCTAGACTCCTTTAGGTTAATATGATTTTGTGAGGTTTTATTTTCTCTGTTCTGCCAAACTTAACACCTCCACTACATTTAACTTGTCTCAAACCATATTCTCGGATGTTTTTAATCATAAACAAATTATTTCAAAACATGGAAAACGCAAGATTGGCGATGTAATACAGATTTTACAAACTCTAGTTCAAAAGTCAAACAGGAAATCAACGGAACTTGGAGATATTTCAAAGGAATAAAACACCTCTAGGATTGACCAATTACACACAAATACACAAAGATACAGTTTCTGTGACTTAATCTTGTACGGCTTAATCAAGCCAAATCAGTCAAAATCCCTTTACAATCATCCAAAACTTACATAAATACCATTCCATTATAACAATCAAATCCTTGAACAATGGATCGAATCTACCTAATCTTAGACAATATCTAATCTGGTTGATATTCTCCTTGAGAATCTCAACTGAATCTAAACAGTTTGAATTAATTATAAAATCACTCATTCCCTAAATCCTAGCTCAAATCCTATCTAGAAAACTTTGTAAATTGACAGCTAAAGGATCCCACTCCTTTGCTTGTAATATTTTTTTTTTGTATTTTTGGAATAAATTTGAAGCCTCTTGTCTTCAAGCCTCATGCTCCTACATCATCTTCACTCCTGCACTAGCTCGATTGAAAGATGTAGCATCTACGATGCTCTTTGTTGGTCAGCACACATTCCAAGCCATGTCTACACAGTTGTTTCGATTGGGATGAGGGGCATATTGGTACATAAGCAATATGATATTTAGATTTTAAGTTTCATCTCTAGTGTTGCTCCACTACCAGCAAGCCTGGTTAGTACCCCAGCAGAGTTACTTGCATCACCTCTCTGCTTAGGAAGCCTTTCTCTCATTTCTCTCCTTTCACCTTATTCATTTTTCATTTTTCAAAATTTTTCCCATTTTCATTTTTTTCATTTTTCATTTTTCATAACTGTGCATAACACATTCATTTCAGAGGCAGAAGAGGGATCCCGACTTATTGAGATCATAAGAGGTTTCTCCTTTAAAGAAGTATTTTTTGTATACCTCTGACATACTTGTTAAGGTTTTCCCCTCACCGTACTCTACTTGAATGAGCTGACAAGGGTTAACCCAAAACAACTAACTAGAGTAGGTGATACTAGTTAGCGTGCAAGCATTGTGTTTTCATCAAGGTTCACTTTGAAAATCACGTATTTCCCATTGCCGTATCATGCTAAAGATAACAAATTCCACATACGAAGATAGGATGACAGATAACCAAGTATTGATAACTGCAAAAGTCCTCTTGTACTTTACCCTCGCTTGTTTATAGAATCATACACAGTTTCATGTGAAACTTATCTACAAACTTAAACAAGCAAACACACAATTAAAAGAGCAACGAGCAAAAGCAAATGTGAAAGAAAATCGAGTAAGCAAACAGAAAAAGAAGGTAAGAAGCAAACATGCATGCAAGAAAACAAGATAAGAAACAAACACTACTCCTACTCATAAGCTAATGGTGCATGGGCTTGATCACATGAAGTGATATTTCCAATGTAGCCACCAGCGCATTGGTCTACCCATGTTGGTGAAGGCATGGTTCACGAACAACATAGTTGCACGAACCAGCAAACATGAAAGATATAACAATCAAAACTAACACACTTCAAGTTTAAATGCGTCCACATAACAGAGTGAGTGTAAGCGCATGACATGCAATCCTTGGACTTACCATGGTGTTGTGCGACACTGCGTGCATATGTTGAACATACGCATTCTCTTGATTGTGACATACAAGCAAACAAGAGAAACAAATACAACTTGCGTCGCACACGTGTGCTTGTTGCATAAGATTCCTCTAATGCATGAGTGATGGGATCATGTAGTTCAAGTGGAGGAAGCGAAATATGTGTGTGGGATTGATCTTCAATGCATACAGATGAGTGATGAGGAGCCTTGGGTGTTTCAATAATTTCCTGACCAGAAGTGAAACCAACCTCAGGACAGCGAGGGCCTGACATAACCATCAACTCGGGTTGAAGTGCCTCGATTGTCTGTGGGGTTTTGACTTCATCAACAGATAGATCATCATAAACAGGTGGCTTTGAAAAATCAATAGTGATAGAATCATCATCGTGATCGAATACGAGAGTAAAGAGATCATGACAGCTACTATCAGAAAAATCAATGATTTCGTCGGCATCCTCATGATGAGATAAATCAAACAGAGGGGTAGATGAGAAGCAAGAATGTTCACCCTCTGCGTTTCTAGAAAAAACAGATGAGAAATCAAGTGGATTTTCAATGACGCATTTGTCCTCTCTATTGTCAAATGATGGACTGACATTCGGTGTGTTATGTGAATTATCAACAATGGGTGCATTCATTGGTGGATTTACACAAGGAAAATTAAAGAGCAGAATCATCAAAGAGGTTAGGAAAAAGCAGAGGAGGCGCGAATAAGGAGATCATCCTTCATCGTAGGTTGATGTTCAGGTTCCCAGTCATACTCATCATGAATGATAGCATAGGTTGGTTGTGCAACACCAACTTCGTGGATGGCTTGATCCTCGTTCACAAAAAGTGTATAGTCCGGAACGAAAGAACACAAGACAACAAAATCTGGAGGATCAACGAAACACAAAGATGAATGTTGTGGTAACAAATGCATGTGACAAACAATGGGCTTCGCAACCTAATCTATGCGAAAATTGAGAGAAGTGATGTTGGGAGGATATGATTGTTGAACAGATGTGTGTGCATGTTCTCCCACATCACTTTGTGGTGGTGGAGCTGCCTAATGAGGGGACGATGGAAAATTACTTGTGATAGTGCCTATGTCCGTCTCGGATTGCATAGCTCCATCACCGAAGTATACTGAGCGAGATTTTAAATTCAACTTCATCTTGGGATTGACTGATTTGTTAAGACAATATTCAAATCTATCCCAAAGATATTGAAACTTCATCTGGCTTTTTAGAGCTTGAAACTGCAATACACCGAAGTGCTGCAAAAAATCCATGGGTGATTCTTGTGGAGACTTCCGTTATTTTAACAGTTTTTTTGTTAAGAGGTTCTGGATCAAAATGATGGTAAGTAGATTCAATGAGATCACAGAACTACTCAAGTGAGGGCACATTACCGGGTGGAAGGCTGTTGCACCATCGTTGTGGGGATTCACAAAGTTTGCGTGAAAGAAGCAAGTTGACCTCTTCATCAGAGAAGTCATCTGCATTATCAATAAATGCATATAATTCTTGCAAGTACTCAGGCTAGACCACTTCACCTTCACCATCATACGTGAATTCCAATAAGAGATCAAAAAACTCCCTCATGATGTCGAGATGTTCAGAATTAGAGAAACATCCCAGAGGAATGAGTCTAACAGTATCCATGACAGATATGCGAAGATTCAAAACAAGATTGGAGGAAAAAGCTTGTCATCTGGCCCTCGTTTTAGCACCGAAAATGTTGACGGTGCTGGACCTGCCAACATGTCAGGGGATCTCCCTAGTAAGAAGTCCTAACTATACCTCACACCGTTTGGTGTAGGAGTCCCAACAGTGGGTCGTATGGTATCACCTTGACCGCGGTTGTGCGTAGAGGCAAGCAGGATGTCCTTGTTGGTAGCAAGGGTTTGACTAGCACAACAAGCCAAGGAAGGTGCATGAAGGGTTCTAACACACAGAAAGGAGAATGAGTGTACCCCTTGTAAACCTGTGGAAAAACGCAGCTTGGAAGGGAACACATGAGCAAAGATACATCACAAGTTGGAAGGAAAGTGAACCAACAATCCAAAGTGATGGTTAAACCAACAACACATCTCAACAACATTTATACATACATATATAGGAAGAGTCCATACATACATGCGTAAGAAAACAACTACATATATCATTAGAGTAACCAAGACAATTGAAATACAATAATAACCTATGCATGAAACGTGTTGGCTATGTTATATTAAAAGTGAAAGATCCAATTATACAGTACAACCATGACCAACCACTAGTTCCAACAGTGGAACGTTACAGTCATTGTCGTCTGCTTCTCCAAAGAGATGTGCTAGCTCTACACTGTGGAGAAGCCAAGGCACGTTACAATACACTCCAAGCTTTCTCTAAGATACACCTATAGGAAGCTTGGCCACCAAAAGCCCTTACAATGAGTTATGAGGTTCTATACATAGAAAAGGGTGGGGTGACCCTTGACATTCCCCTTTGTGACTCTTCACCTACCCTCATGACTCTTCAACTACTACATGATCGTTACATTCGACCATCAAAAGTTGGTCTTTCACTTTTACAAGATGTTACATTACAATCTGCACATTTACCCATGTGAGACAAAACAGGCTTGAGCAAGCCATGCAAGATATCAACTTGGATAGTTGTGGGAAGAACAACTCTTCGACATCCTTGCAGTGATCGACAGTAGTGAACTGATGCCAAGTTTGGTAGTCCATGATGGTGTCTACATGCTCAATGGTGACATCCTGCTAAAAGCGAACTCTCGCCTTCGTTGCATATGGGTACACTGATCTGGCATCTCTGTCCAACTCATCTAATAACATGTGCATCATAGCCTAGAGTGTAGCCAGACCAACAACATATTGATTCATAGTGTTTGCGTTGATCTCCAAGTCTATGTTGGTGGTTGCATGCATCAACTCATGAAAGTACATGTCCATCTCTGTTCTGACTTGGTTCTTTGATTTCACCTCGATGAGTGTGTCAATAGATGGGATCACGTGCACACAAATAATGACATCATGCTTCTGAACACCCGTGCATGAGAAGCCTGCAAACTAGTGATGAGCTGCAGGAGTTCCTTATAGTTCTGGATCTGACTCTAGATGCGTGACTTCAACTCTACCACCTTTGGCTTCATCATCTTTGGAAATTGTAATGGGGTTCCTTTGTATCTCATTGTCCATGTCTGCATGCAGTCAACAACAGTGTGCATATTTGACAAGATGCATGCTCTCCTAGCACAGCTCTACTTCCAACCGTTGAGATGGACAACTGCGTTATGCATGGTGCCAAATCTGGAATACAACATCTGCAGGACTATTTCGGGGGACGATACTTCACCCATTATCGCTCTTTTCAACTCTGCTCTAGTGAATAATGTAACCTATTCTCCTCCCTGCTTGGCCGCTTGTAATTCTTTAGCCATTCGCTCATCTTCTACTATAAATAATCAAACACTCAAGCTGGTGGCTTCGACATATGCTCTGGTAGCATCGGCCAATGTTGCTAGATGCTTGCACACATCAGATACGATCACTCATTCTTCAAACCGTGCAGGAGATGTGTGGACATATGGAGTAGGCAATCTGCGTGACTACACAACTCTATGTTGTGATTCGTCGAAATATATGTTGTGCATCTCTGCCTCTGGATTGTCTTCAAGGATCTCTGTGTTTCCTTGACCGCTTGGGACTTGATCTGTTTCCAAATCTGGTGAAGATGGTGGGGTGACCTCTTGGTTATGAGGCATGAGGTCTGTATCCTGATCTAACTCTTGCTTCACTGCATTTGTATCCATCTGCTCTAGCATTTGTTTAATTTCTTGAGCTAATTCCTTCTCCTGTGACTACTCACCCTGTTTGCTTTGTGCCAGCTACTCGGATGAGTCTATAACCTGTATGGGTGCAGTTTCGTCGATCTATGTGTGTTGCGCCTCCTGCTATGTCTGTCCCTATTATGCTTCCTTCCCTCTTTTGCGCAAACCTGTTCTTCCCAGAGTCCCTGCTTCAACTCTTGCAACTCCTTTTTTGTTTCCTCCATCCTCTGTTTATCTCTTTGCCTTTGTGCATTCCTCTTGTCGCGTTGTTGCCTCTTAGCCTCAATCTCCAAAGCTACTTTCATCACAATTGGATCTGCTTTGTTCTGCCTCTGCACTGTCATCAACCTTTCTCTTGCCTTTGTCATGCGCAGGTCTGTTACGCTCTGTTGCTACTTATGATGGTTCTCTATGAGATGCTCCTTCACGCTTCTTTACTAACCATTCCATAGCTATGTCGACCGGTTCATTGGGCCTAGAGAAGTTGTGACAGTATCATCATGGGTCTTCCTCAGGCCAATGACACACCTCATGGATCCAAGGAAATTATACTCTCACACAGTGGTCCTTTACAAAGCAATGCGGGTCATACGAATTAAAACTTCTAGCGCCGAAATTGAATCTTTTGAACTCTTTTGTCTCGGCATCAGCATGCTTGAGACTTTGTATCTCGTACAACCCGATCCATAAAGGAAGAGCGGGCCAAGTTATCTTCTTCTTCCTGTGCATTCTAGCTGACAACCCTGACGAGATGTGATATGACACTTCTTGCATGACGAGCTTATCCATGGAAAACTTTGGTAAAACATGCGGATTCTTCTCTGCGTTGTACATCCATATGAAAGTGCCAAGGGGTGAGGCATACCAATATGTTACGTCGATCAATGCCTCCATTGTTTCTTGCGACATGCAAGGTGGATCCTACTCAAATATCTTTTTGTACACGGGGATGACAAAGTGGTTTGACAACTGTGTGATGACTCTGCAAAATATTCATTCGGAGAACAATTTGCAATAATTGCGCAAAAAGGTTTTTGAAGGTGTCCATGCCCATTTCAAACCTGGGAACTTCTGATGGGCACAGGTTGCATCCAAAATGTAAGCAAACATGTATATTTATGCTCGCTGACCTTTGGGTGGATGTCGGGCTCCTATCACCTGTTCCTTCAACCTTAGAGCCAACATGTCATACCAGTTGCATGGCCTTCCTTCGCTGTCCAGTTGGTCCAACACAATCACCCTTCTCTGCGGGAAGGTCTCTAAGCTCTCTTTACCGTATAAACGGCATGCAAAGATGACCAAGTAATGATATGCCTTCCGTAGTATCTTCGTCTTGTAAACTAGAATGGGTGTTGTCCTGAACTTGGTTGGCTCTTTCACCTAACTCTTCAAGATATCTCTGGAGTTTCCGTTGCTATGTGTGTTGAAGGATTTCTCCATTGTGATCATCAGTTGTGGCAAGTGATACATCTCGTGATAGTCCTTTGCCCTGAAGGTGGCAAGCTCTGTCCTGCTGAAACTGCTCAACATCATTGTCTCAGGATCAATGTGTGAGACAATCCAATGTATCATGTCCGTGCATGGAAACGTAGGATACCTGCATGCAATCCGGTACAAGCCAAATTTATGGATGTTTACATAGACCCTGTGGTCTTCCAAATCTTCCTCAAATGTGTCTGAGAATGTATCGATGATGTCCTTCCATTTCATCTTGATGTCTCTATCTATGACCAACTGGGTGTCTCTGTAAATGAGAAAGCTCATAGACACTTGTTCAACTGCATCTCCAATTGCACTTCCAACGGTGTCCTTTGACCCTACTCTTTTGGAGGCCATTGTATATATATTGCTGAGAGAGGGACGAACACCTACTATACCTAGAGACATAGCAACACTCATGGCAAGCAATCTGTCAATTGAAAACCAAAACAAATATGAGGAATGACATGCAACATACTTGGGTGACTGGCAGTAAAGATTGCGCAATTTTCATCAGGAGGTTGGGAGACCGATTGCCAAAACTGCACAAGGCACAGTCCAGACTCTCAAGAGGCTAACTGACTACTGGAACTATACAATACATAGTCCAGCCTACCTACTGAGGACTGAAACTGCGCAATGCACAATTTCAGTCAGCAAGGGCATGCATGCCCATAGACTGCATTGTGAAATTTTTTGGGTCAGCAGAGCACTGCTTCCTAGAATTGCGCAATGCAAGCCTGAAGGCCAGTGCTAGGCCAATTTGCGCAATTTCTAGAGGGAAGGAAAAGCCTTCACTTCTAGAAATGTGCATTTATGTTCGAGCAAGGCAAGGTCCGGGCCAAGACAGCCTAGACCTGCTGATGGGCGACTGAAAACATGAAAGGGATTGAATGCATGGCGAGACTGAATGTAAGAAAGAGTGAATGATCATATATGCAAACAATGAATGAAGGATTTAGAAAATGGGAATGCATGCATGTGTGCGAAATAAGTCACCGTAATGATGACCGTCAGTGCAAAACAATGTCATGCATGCGACAACAGTGAGATGCAAATACAAACTGGAGTGGTGCTTCCACAAGCTAATATATATTAAAATGACAGTAGGTGTTGAACAAAACCAAGTAAACAACATTAATACAAAAGGAAATACG
Organism: Pinus taeda; assembly: GCA_000404065.3. NCBI lineage: Eukaryota > Viridiplantae > Streptophyta > Pinopsida > Pinales > Pinaceae > Pinus > Pinus taeda. The sequence goes on along the minus strand of APFE030739101.1, from coordinate 189,211 downwards.
AAAAGCGAGAGAAAAGCAGCAAATGACATGAAAAGCAAACTTACTCGGAAACAGTTGAGCTAAATGTGCTGAAGACTCCTAGATGTGTTGTGGGATGTTAGAGCTCCAAGGTCGATGTGAGGAATGAGCTCTACAACATCGAATAAATAAGTTTGAGGCTTATGACGTGCAAGCCACAAATCTGGGAAAAAAACAACACTTGGAGGGAAGTTTCTAAAATGTTCTTTACATGTAACCTCCAACTACTAAAAATAGATCCCTAAAACTTAGGGATTTTTTTTCATGTTGTCTTTTCGCTATTTCAGGAAAAACAACCCATGCATGCAAATCAGGATTGTTCAGTTCCGAAGGGAACTGGTCAACTTGAAGACACATGCAACAGTCTGCAAGTCTGGAAAAGGTATTTGCATAGTTTCTGGGATGAGCAAGGTTGGTTGTTCCTCAGGCATTGTGCAATTTCTGGGGTCAGGAGGTCACTTTCTCCCAGAATTGTGCAATTTTTGGGCTGAAGACGAGTGTTGGGATGGATTGCACAATTTTTTGAGGGAGGGCTACCTGGCTGGATTGCGTAATTCTGGAGCCCAGCAAGCACCCCAACAAGATTGCAAAATTTCTGGAGGGAAGGTTGGTTTCCCTCCAAAATTGCATAATTTTTTGAGCGAACATCTTAGCCAAAAATTTACCTAATTCTAGAATGGCAGCATGTGATGGGAGACAAGAAAGTTGACATGCACAGGCTGGCAAGCCACTGAAACTCAGTTAGAGCCTATGTACTTAACAATGCAAGACATGCTGCTAAGGATGGTTTCTAGGGAGGCTCCAAAACGAATCTAAGGCAAAATTTTGGAGGGTGGTTGTAGTCGCTACAACAGGTACCTCAAAGGCACCACCTAGCTTGGACTATGGTACAAACGGAAAAAGGGAGTGAAGATATGTGGATTCATAGGAGTGGAATGGGTGGGGAGTCCATCAAACCGAAACAGTACATTAGGTGGAATTTTTAGCATTGGGTCTGCAGTGGTTTCTTGGTACAGCATGAAGCAAGTATCTATGGCACTCAGCTCAGGAGAAGCAGAATACATGGTTGCAAGTCAAGCAACATGTGAGGCGATTTGGATGAGAAAGATACTTGTTGGCTTGTTTGGTCAGATGATGGATCCAACTGTGATTTACTGTAGTAATCAGAGTTGCATCAAACTCACAGAAAATCATGTTTTTCATGATCAATCCAAACATAACGATATCCAGTATCACCATTTACGAGATTGTGTGTAGAGGCAAATTATGTTGTTGTAGTACATTCTGACAAAGGAAGAAGATGTTGATATTTTGACAAAGGCATTATCTGGAGGGGAGTTCAAGTTCCAAAGGTGAAAGATAGGGGTGGTTTATAATCCCTTTCATGCTGAGAGGGAGTGTTGAAAATGTAGTAAGAAAATCTTAGTTTGACTTTGCCTTGACCAAATTAGAGAAAATTTCTATTTCTATTTCAGCAAAAATCTTGGAGGTAGTTAATTGAGGTGACATGCACTTGTCACTCAATTAACTCAGATAATTCAAGTTGGGGAAGCTTGAGTTTAGTTCAGTATGATTGATTTCTAATTTGTAGCAATCTATTTCAGTTATTTTGAGTTATTGTCAGTGAAACTAGTTTTAACTGTTAGAAGAACTAGTGGAGGTCAAGTTGTGGAAGAGGAACTTCAACCACACTCAGTGATTAACCAATTAATTGATCAATCAACCCAAAATAATAGTTTCATGCAGAGTACTATCAGTTGTAGCATATTCCAACGTGTACAGGTGGTGCATGCAGTCAGAGGAAGGACCTAAAGGAATTGCGCAATTCAATAATGGGAAATTTTTAAAGAATAGGGGTTAATTTCTTGGAGGAACAACACAAGGAAATAAGATCTTAGAGGGATTGAAAATTGGCTAAGTGTTGGCCAGAGTCACTAAGTGAGGCAGAGAGATAGACTATACACCTGCAAGGTGTGCTAAGGCTTGAGCAAGCATATGTATTTCATCTCTATTCTCTAATTAATGCAATACATATATGAAGGGGTTTGAGCATTTGCTTTCTCCTAGTTAAATATTTGTGCACATACGATGTTTCCTTTGGCATGTCTACGATTCACGTTCTATATGGTAAATTAACTTCCGCAGAGCAATAGAGTAGCTTTGAGTCTTGTTAGTTAGTAAATTTCACGAGCAATTTCGAATCTACACATTAATTTCTACAATAGTTTGATAAGGTCTCCTATTCCCTCATCTTTATTTTCTTCCACAGTGGGAGGCCATCAAGTTCGGCGAGGATGGTCTTGCAAGGGCTCAAGAAATTCAAATCCCAACTCCTTGTACCCCAACCTCATTGGGAACATGTACAGAAAAACAAGGAGAGAGCACACTACTATGATACCATTGATCTAAGTTTATGAAGGGAACGAAATGAAATAAATATTTAAACTAAAACATTGAGATACAATAAAACTTGACTTCAATTAATCAATGGAAAATGTTGAAACTATATACATGTAGAACGAATGCAAACTAGCTCGAACGGTGATAGCTTATCTCTAAGAAGAGATTTGATGACTATGCGTCTTCTTGAATTATGTTACAATGAGGCTTAGAGGCCTTTCTATCATCAAGAAGCTATGAGAAACTATAAACATCCAAAAACCTAACCCTAGGAGATGAAGCGTCAAAGGCTTTATGGGACCTGATGGGGTAAGTTGGAACACCAACTCCTCGGGGTTGTAACTTTCGCATATGATCTCCATTTGGCATGCACAATAGCCCATTGGAAACGTCCATTTGAGGAGTACAATTTGCAACTATTGTTAGCCTATTTCCCCCCAAAAGCGCCATTTAGGGCCTCAAAACAACTCCAAAAGTTCAGGACATAAAACTACCAAAAATATAAAACTACCCAAATAAGAAAATTATGTCGTGAGCCAGTGGAATAGTTAGGTGGCCACCAATATCTGTCTAGATCAACTATGCTTACTCCTTAAAAAATGATGGTATAATAACACCTATCACGATACTACCAAAATACCCCATTTGATGTAGTTGATGGAAAAAAGCCTCCATTAGTGATCTCTAATCGAAGAGGCCTATCTAAGGTTTAGGAGGACAAAACCCTAATATCCTATGCATACATGATTTGTAACTCAAGTATAATCTAGTGTTGGCCTGGAATAGAATGAAGTCATAGTATTCATGTTAATTTATTTAGCTGATTTATAGAAAATTGTTCCCAGAGAAATACATCATGGATTTTTTTTAAAACTCCATAAAAATTGCACCATAAAATTGCTAGCAATTAATTAATTTCACAAACGCACAACCCAAAAAATTTCGAGGAAAATATTGCAAACCCAACTGATTTTATTAATAAACTGGAGATTATTTTACATCACTTAATGTAGAGGAAGAACTAGTGTGCAAAATTATGAAAATGCAACTCAACCTCCACACCAAATTATCAATTTGACCCTTTGAGAAATTAATTCATTGATCCTCTTATGATTGGGCAAATTGACCTCGCTTATTCAACAATTCGGACTTCTCCTAAATCTAGAAATTCATCCTCCTTGAATAATCAATTTGGCCTCTTTTGCAAAGCAAATGATAAGCTAGGGTGGCTTTAAAACCACCGAAAATTGACCACCCCCACAAAGGGTGTATATTTCAACACTGAAACTTGGAAATTTCGAGGGCTTTTCCCTCACTCGGTGGGCTACTAGAGCTCAAATATCAATTCTTAAAGTATCCAATGATCATGTTTTTCAAATGATCAATGCCTTCTTTTTATTTCAATGGCTACCAAAATGCAATGTGTCAATACTATGAGACTTTCAAAAACCATGGGTTTTTTTTCTTCTTTTATTGGAGCGGCATTTATAAGGCTTATTTCTTAATTAAATGAAGTCACTTAACAAACTAATTACTTAATATCACTTTAGTAGTAACATTAAATATTTAAATTACCATATTTTTGTTTGTCCCTAAGCAATTCACCATTAGAACCATTCAAAGATTCTCCTCCTTGAAAGGAACATCACATAAGAAACATGGCGATCAACATCAACCTAAGCATCACTTTGAAGAAGGGGTTATTGGGTGTTACTTCATATATAACCTTTTATGAAAACATCACTTGAGTAAAAGTCCACCATAAGTTAGCACTTGAGTTATGGACACTATATTATGCTCAAACATATTTTCTCCATTGCTTATAAGTTGGTTGTTCCGACCCACTTGAAAATCCACTTAATATTTCATGTGTCATGTTTGAAGAAAGTGGTTGGGCTATATTGAATATTTCAAACAACCCTCCTAGAACAGAGGAGGGGGTTCCATTTGGTTGAAGCATGTAGCCATTTTGGACAAACAAAAGAACTATTTGTGCTAATGCACTATCTAGGAAATTTCGATCTAATGGAAGGATACACAACTTGAAGATGTTGTATGGGAACCAATAAAGATCCTCAGTTTCATCATCTTCATCTTCAAGGGTAGTGATGCTTTATAAGTGAGAGGGAATGTTAGGGTCCCACCCTAACTCCCCCATTTATTGAGACTAGTTAATGCTTAATTTATTGTGGCAACCTCTATTAAATAAGGGCCACTAGGTAGTTAGAGTGTGTAATGAATAAATATAAGATGGACTCATTAAAGGAAGTCCATTGGTTAACGGTTGTATCCTTATTAATGAAATCCCATAGGGTGGTTAAGATTTTGGTTCATGAAAAACTATTTATAGTGGTAGAAGTTATGTAATAAGATGCTAAATGACTAATCTTATATTATATCTCTTCTGAATAGGAAGTTGTCCTTCAAAGAGGCAAGTGAATATTGATTTGTATTCAAATACTAAAAAACAATTACCCATTGTTATTGTTTTGGTACTTAGTTATGTTTTATTTGATTTTCATAATAATATCTTTATCTATATAACTTTGAGATTTTATTCTAGTTAACAAGGTACACCAAACTTGTGCACAAATCAATATCTTAAATAAATAAACTATTTGTTGGCTTAGTGGGTCCTGACCCAGGTTCAGAATTAGTTTTTCCAAACAAATCCCTACACTACTGGCCCTTTCGGCATCAACCTGCCGAGCGCGGACTGAAGTCTTACCCAAAGCAGTATGGGGGGGTGTTGGAACCAAGTTTCCGCACCCAGAGATTAGTGTAATGTCGTTTTATGCCCTAAACCTGCCTTCGCACAGATCGATAAGCCTTTAGGGCTTATCGATATAACTTCCCTTAATTAGCTTCTATACCTCTGTGAACATTCACGAATGTCTTTCGCGAACCCTAAATAGGTGAATGAACCACTTACACACCTTTGTGATTACCATTAATCCCGTTTTTACCCATATCATTTCAAGTGTTCGATAACTTTAGCATGCAACAATATATTCTTCACGTAAACAGTTACTATGTTTTTTTTATTTTTTACAAGAACGGTTATAGGATTTCATTAACTGCTTGGCTCATGGCCACATAATCGATTACAAAGGGAGGAGCAATTTTCAGCATGCCTTTCTACCAAATGGGAATTGGCTCTTGCTCTTATCAACTTCCTCTTTTTACAATTATTGAAGTGCACTTTTGCTGCTAATTGTCCAAGCTGGAAGATACAAACAAATTGTTGTAAAAGAAAGCAGTAAAACATGGCTCTTTACGGGATAGGCGCCCACAGGATTTCCTTATTTTTTAGAATAGTTCCAGCCTCTAAGTGAACCGCCCCGTTTGCCTGAATGTCTGCTGCTTTATTATTTGTTCTCAGTACATGAAAATAATTCAAGTGTAGAGACTTTGACATGCTTTTAATCCTTGTAATTAACCTTGCTAGTTGCAGATCTGCTGGGTTGGAGTTGGTCGCCATTGCTCTTATGATTACTTGGGAGTCTCCAAAGACATTTGCTTCCCGAATTCCCAGCTCTTTGAGAAAGTTTACTCCTTGTAAGAGGGCCAACGCCTCGGCTTGTATGCTATATGTATGGCCTAGGCCCCAGGCAAAATTGTGTGGGGATATGATGTCTGGCATATTAATGTGTCCTCCAGTACCAGCCTTCCTTGGATTCCCTTTTGCTGCCCCATCAAAGAATAGAGAGGGAATTGGTTGAATGGACAGCCAATCCTGAAAATCTTTCTCATTTTTCCTAATTTTCCAATCTTCGAGAGTTGGAGGAGAGCTTCTTGGCTTATGAAATTTAAACTTAAGGACATCCCCCAGATCTCTGTCTTGCTGGCTGAGATTTGAGTCATCTCCTATGTCTTCTAGCCACTCTCTTAGTTGGCATTTCACTGTGTTGGCTACTATTCTGTGGTCCTGATCTTTGCTCCGGAAAATCCTCCTATTCCTTTCCAACCATACCTGCCAGCTGATGAATTTTGGCAGAGCACTCCAAGTTGTCCTGATTGTTTTGTTTTTTGGTTGTGCGCCTAGATACCTGACCATCCAGCCCATGAACAAATCCTGAACATAAGTAGGAAAAATGAAATCATAATTCCAAGGGTCCAACAGCTCCTGCCAAATAGAGATTGTAAAGTTGCATTCAATCATGAGATGAAGGGCAGTTTCTGAGTTTGTCTTGCAAAGAATGCATCTAGAAGGTCCATTGAATCCTCTTTTCTAGAGTCTGTCCTCAGTGAGAATTTCTTGGTGACAGAGGATCCAACAGAAATGATCTATTTTAGGAATAGAGGGGAAATTCCATATGCCTACCCAAGGGGCATGGTTGGGAGGCACGTGAGGGCGCTCAAGACACTTGGTGTATCCCTGCGTGATAGTATAGCCTGCCCAATTTTTCCCCCAGCCCCTCACGTCCTTCCTGCATGCGTGGATAGGTGCCAGCCCGTGTAGAAGAGATCTGAACGTTGCCCACTCAGGTTGCAAGGCATTGGACACAGGGAGTTGTTTCCAACCCACCCAGGTGTCCTCTGTCCACAGTGAAATGTCCCATAGGGTGTGGACGTTTGCTGCAGCAAGCCAATTCTTTAACTCTGCGAAATCTCCCAATTCTTCCAATGGAGGTCAATCCAATATTCTGTCACTCCATAACTGAATCCGCTTGCCATTTCCAGGAATCCAATGCGAGTAGTTTTTTATCATTGGAGCAATTCTATTAATGAAAGTGCTGAAGTGAGTTCTGAATGTGCTTTTAGGCTGATCCAAACATCTGAGCCTCATTCCTCTAAAGTATTTCCTCCACAATGCAATCTAAGCCCAATTTGGATTAGGAGCAGTGATCTTCCAAATTAATTTGGCTCCCATAGCTAGATTTTGATCTTTGAGATCTTTAAAATTCAACCCCCCTTCGAAAATTGGTTTTGTGACTGTTTCCCAATTGATTAGGGAAAATCTCTTATCATTTTGTTTGCCACCTTTCTAGAAGAAGTGCCTAATTAATTCCTCCATCTTTTTTATGATTCCTACAGGAGCCATGAGGATAGAGAATTTGAAAATCGGAAGACTGCTAAGAACTTCCTTGTTGAGCACTGCTTTGCCGGTGATGTTGAGCCAAGAGGATCCCCAGGCTTGCATCTTTGCTTTAAATTTGTCTAGCTGAGGAGACCAGTCTTTACTTGATGCCTCTTGTTGAAGATTGGCAGACCCAAATATTTGAATGAGGACCAACAAGTGGAGGCTGTAAATCCAAGGCATCTAGCTATGGAGTTTGTTGTAGAAGCATGGATGTTCCAGCAGAATATTTGACATTTATCCTTGTTTAACACGTTGCCTAAGGTCTTACAGAAGTCATACAAGACTGCTTTGAATTTAATAGCTGAGTGTGGTGTAGCAGCTCCCAGCAGTAGGGTATCATCAGCAAAGAGGGCATGATTGATGCATTTCACCCCTCTTACAATGCACAGTCCAGTAATGTCTTGTTCTTGCTGCTTTTTATTCAAATAGAAACTGAGAACAGAGGCCTGAATGACGAATAGGAGGGGTGAGAGAGGGCACCCCTGCCTTATCCCTCTAGAGGCTTTGAAAAAGTCAGCGGCCCTTCCATTCACCAGGGGGGCGATCCAAGGCTCCGATATGCAAGCTTTTATCCACTTTATGAGGCTTTGCCTGAATCCCAATTTATACATTACATCAAACAAAAATCTATGTCTAACACAATCAAAGGCATTAGCTAGATCTAATTTAATAACCATACCTTTTTCCTTTCGATGTTGGCTGGAATGGATTGCCTCTTGTACCAGCACGAAGTTGTCCACCAGCTGTCTGCCTTGGATGAATCCCCCTTGATTGTTCGGAATGATTTTAGGGAGAAATCTTTTCAACCGGTTTGCTATCACTTTGGTGATCACTTTGTACCCAATATTACATAATGAAATTGGATGAAATCTATTAAAGGAGTTTGCCCCTTTTTCTTTAGGGATGAGGGCGAGAAACGCCGAATTTGTGTAGCCTCCAATCTTCTGGCAATCCTAAGATTTTTGAATCATTTTGAGGAATTCCCTCTCAATTATCTACCAACAGGTTTGTAAGAATCTGGGTGTGAAACTGTCTGATCCCGGGGCTTTATCTGGATCCATGGCGAAGAGGGCCTCCTTGATTTCCTTGTGCGAGATTTTGCTTTCTAGGACCTGGTTCATCTTGGGAGTGATGAGGTTAGGGAATGCATCCAGTAGGCTGTCATTTTTCTCAGCTCCTATTTCTTCCCTGTACAGCTTCTCAAAATGATCTGAAGCTACCTTTTTTATGCTTGCAAAGTCCTTCAGAACGTTGTTTTCTTCTTTTATTTCAATGATGGAGTTCTGTCCTTTCCTAGCTTGAGCTTGTTTATGAAAGAAAGAGGAGTTTCTGTCGCCAGATTTGAGCCAAAGACTTCTAGACTTGAGCCTCTAGTACTCCTCTTCTGCCAGGCATGCCTTATGGAAGTTTTGTTGAAGCTTGGCCTCTTTTTCCAAATCCTCTTTTGTGATTTCAGCTGTTTCAAGATGGAGGTGCTAGTTTTCTAGATCTATTTGAGATTTTTTCCTTTCCGCAGCTGGATTGGGCAGGATCTTGGCCCAATTTTTTAACATGGCTTTAACTCTTTTGAGTTTTTCCTCCCATACAAAGAAGGCAGAACCCTTAACTGGGTCTTTCTAGCAATCTCTGACCTTCTCCATAAAGTCTGCCTCTTTGATCCAAAGAGAGCTGAACCTAAATGGAATAGGCCCTAGGTCCTTGGGGGTCAACAGTTCCAGGGTAATAGGCTTGCGATATGATATGTTGCTGTGAAGGATGTGCAATCTGGCTTCTAATCCTAGAAGCAGGAAGGAACTTTGCGCTAAAAATCTGTCCAGTCTTGCAGCTATGTGTCCTGGGCCAACCCTCCTATTTGACCACGTGTACTTGCTGGTGGTCAGCTTAATATCTATCAGATCCCAATCTTGCATGAGATCTTCTACTGATTCTCTTGCCGGATGTCTGACGACACTACCTCCTCTTTTTTCTGATGAAAGGAGGGTGAGATTGAAGTCTCCGGCTATGATAATGTTTTCCAAATTTTCCAGATCTACCAAGTTTTTGATAGAGTCCCAGCATATTTTCTTTTCACCTGCATTGTTAGGAGCATATACATTGACCAAACTAATAGTTTCCTTATATTCTAAGTGTTGCAATTTTAACAAAATCCAATGAGTGTTCAGGGACTCAGAGATAAGGGAGAACTTATTTGGATTCCAAAGTGACCCAAGTCCTCTTGATGCTCCACGGGCAGAGGTTGCATGCGCTCCGTCTTTTTTCCAAAACTTTCTGCTTGCTTGGAGGAAGGCTAAATCCTCCAGTTTAGTCTCTTGGATGAGAAGAATGTCCGGGGCTTCCAGTCTTATTAGACTATTAATTGCTTCTTCTTTGGCTTTGGAGCCCATTCCCCTACAATTCCAAGAGACTATCTTCATCATTTACTTTTGTTGTGATGAGCTCCTTTGGAGCTCTGGGTTTGGATCCTCTTCGTCTTCGAGGTTTTTGCTAGGAGTTTCTCTAGCGTTGGTTGGCTGCCTTGGAGCTTGTCTTTGTAAGTTTCTTGCTCCTTTTTTTCCTTTGTTGACATTCGGCCTCTTGTAGATCTTCTGGGGGTAGACTGTGAGTCCCCTATTTCCCCTTCTTCTTCTGATTCCTCGGACTCTTGGGTTTCCTCCTCCTCTTCCGACATCTTCCCTTTGGATCTCTCTAGTTTGCTTTTGGATTTAGGCGGAGAGACTTCTTTCGTGGTTTATATCTCCTAGGTATTCATGATTTCAGATCCCAGAATCTCAAATTTATTCCTTTGGCTCTCCATGGTTGGATGTTGAGCAAGGCCCGTTTGGGGGGCTCTGTTGTTAATATTTGCAGTCTTCCTGAAAGAAGTTTTGTGTCTTTTTGCCTGATTCTATCCTTCTTCCTTCCCTTTTTCCTCTACCCCTTTGGACGTGCAATCTCTAGCGAAGTGTCCATAGACTTGACACTTCCGGCATTTGAACAGTAGTGGTTCATAGTCCAGCTTCTCTACATGCGTCCAAGGAGCTACCCTTATTTTGATGGCTTCTGGTAGTTCGATCTCCAGATCTACCTCCACACAAATTCTGGCGTATTCATACTGATCCTTGCTGTTAGCCTTGTCTATGAATTTCCCAAGAGTGTTTCCGATGTGTTTTAGGGAATCCCAGTTCCAACAGTGAACCGGGAGATTGGGGAGCCTTACCCATACCGGGACCGCAGAAGGCACATCCACCGCCAGATTGAAGTCTGGCATCCATTTATTCAAATACAGTCCTTGAGGCCCCGTGAAGTAGGGACCATTTCTGAAAATGAGATCCTTGTCCTCTTTTTTTGAGAATTCGAATAGGAAGTATCCTCTTCCGAGGAAGTAAGATGTTACCTTGTTCTTGATCAGCGGAGCCCAATTTCTAGCAACCCAGTTCCCTGTTGATTTTGGGAAGGGCCAGAGACCTATAAACTGACCAACCAGAGCGCGATCCACCAGAGATAAGCCACTTGAATCAGACCTTCAGGAGGAAGAGAGATCTCAGGGATGTCTTCTAGCCTTTTCACGAACTTGGAGGCTTCCACAGCTTTCTTCTTGGGTAGAGAGGCCAACAAGGATCTGAAGGCCTCAGCAACAGAAGGCGAAGAAAAGGAGGAAGGCCCTTGGGGGGATCCGGCTCCTCCATGGTGAGCAGCAGGTCAAACCCTAGCTGACCGCAGCCAAAAGCTAGAGCCTTCGACGGACAAACCCTAGCCAACTACAGCGAAAGGCTAGAGCCCTCCATGGACCCGCCCGCATGGATCGGAGAAATGCAGGAGCGGGCAGGCGCGGAGTCTTCTAGATCCGCTGGGTGCAGATCTCGCAAGTTGCAGGGATGAGCGAGCGTGCGCAGCATCTCAGGAATCCACCAGCCGGTATGTCACATATTTTTTATAATAAGCTAAACCTTCATTTTTTTGTGCAAGTTTTCAAAGTTCTTGTAGGTTTTAACCCTATACATAAATTGTAAACAGTTACTATTACTTGCGTTCATATGACAATATAAATCACGTAAATTCATGCATTAATACAGTATTAATTCATAAACCCATCATTCATCATAACATAATAGCGCATTCATTCATAACAGAAGTAAATAGACAAACACAAGAATTTTCGGAATAATCTATGTATTAATACTTCGTTTCTGCTTATAGACTCAAGACTTCCCTGCGCACTCAGTTGTGGACTCTACTCTAGGCCTATGCACACACAGCTGCAGAGCCTCTCTTCTACTTTAAGATTTCTTCTCTTTTCTGCCCACTAACCCATTGCATTCATCTTCATCATCTTCCTTATGCCTTAGACTCTCTAAGACTCTCCTACTTATATAATCCCATGGTCCACGAATCATGGGTAGATCTATAAAAGCCGACACATCTTACATAAAAGAAGGGTGAAACCCTTTATGACAATTTACTATCTACACGCTTCGCGACCAGAACTTGTGGAGACTACATTTTATACAACAAGACTTGGGCTTTTTGCCCCAAAACTAACCCTAGGGTACCCTGTCCCAACAGGCCCCCAACACAAAGATCGTAACTCACCCTCGAGTCATTTTGCTAGTGCGGAGATCTTACTATGGAGACCTCCCAACTCTACTTGTGCCACTGCTACCTCAGTCGTGCTTTGCGTGGCTTCCTGTTTGATCTGCTCCACCAACTGCTCTGTTGATGGTCCCATTCTGTCTTCCTTGATTTTCTATTGTGTTCTTTGTAGGCTTGCCAACTTCTCCTCAACGTTGGCGGAGATAACGTAGGCCTCATCCAACCAAGGCCCTAATCTGGACTTGAGGACCGCCTCTTTCCTCTGCACTGCTTCCACATGTTCAAGCAATTATTTTGCCTCATGCAGCTTGGCCAATTGTTGTGCTATAGCGACACTGTGCGCCATCGCTCTTGCTTCATCATACCACTGCTGCAATTCATGGGCCTCTGTGTTTAACATTTGTATGTTAGGATCTTCCTACAGAGCCGTGACTACCTCCATGGATTGCTCGAAGAGCGCGGTGCAATCCACCACCGCGGCATCCACTATTGCGACTCCATCCATCACAACAGCTGCGCGTTGTTCTTTGACCTCTAGCAGAGTTTAAGGTTGTGACTTCAACTCTAACTCTGTGATTTCCAGGTTCAATTCAAACTGAACCTTGGCCACTCTGTCTTTGCGTTGCACACACCTGCAGCCAACTTCTTGATCTTTGCCTCCAATGACGCTTCCTCCGGGATATGCAATTCAGGGACAGTTCTGCATGCCTCGGCTACCACAGCTGCAAGCTGGTCGTTTTGCGCTTGAACTTTCTTCTAGGCCTCCAGCGCTACTGATTTTTCCACAAACATCTGTACGTTGTTAAATTTGTACTCGTTGATCAGGCTCAGCGTGTGCTGCTCTCGGGCCTTAACTTTTACTATCACACCTGCTTCCAGTGTGTGAAGAAACTCGTTGGGGAGTGCGGCCAGATTCAGGCCAATATTCTTGAAAGTGCTAACAATAGCCTTGTCAGCGGTCACCTCCGTGCTCAAAGCTCCATCAGGCAGTGTAACGGCTCGAAGATCCAATGGCCAAACCATCTCTGCTACTTGAGTGGCCCCCAGTGCCAAACAGGTTGATGTCGCGCTGCTCTATCCGACACCTACCTGGATTCTCGTTGTCTGGATCTGCAACTTGCAGACCCGTCTCGATGATGCTCAATGCCTGCTTTTGCCACTGCTCAAATTGCTGCAACAGTTCTACTGTTGTATCTCACACCTTGTCTCCAATTTCATCCAAGTCGCCATCCGTCAAAGTAATCAGATCTAGCGATGACTTGGTGGCTTTCAGCTTCTTTCACAGTCCTTCCTTTTCCTGCTCCCTATACCACTTTACTCAAAAGGGAGTGCTTTTATGCTGCTCACCACTGCCCTGCTCTTACCATTCTTCCTCCTCTGTTTGGGGCGAAGGAGACTTCTAACTTCTTTCAGAGTCGTGCTCTTCCTGCTCTACATGTTCCTTTGCGGCGAGCTCCGCTTCTACTTGGGCCTTTTCCTCGGTCTCTTTCTTCCTCTTCTCAACCAACTGTTGAACCTTCTGTTTGGACACTTCCTTTTTCTTCTTCTCCACAGACTTGTTATTCCCTGCGATGAAGTCAAAAGGAGAATTCCACTTTGTTGGCCAACGCTTGATGACTTCTTCAATAGCGTCATCAATAGCAAGGTATGGTAGGTCGAACCATTTCTGCTTGAGGTCCATTTGCGCCCGGATGTAGATATGGTGGAAGTCCACTTTGAACTCGATGTACCCTGAAAGTTGATAAAACACAGTTGGTGACAACCACGGCTTTTGGTTGATGGCCATGCGAATGCTCACCTCCATTAGCACCCAAAATAATTTTCTGTCTGTGACCTATGCAACCTATTTGGTGGCCCAAAGAGATGCAAACTTGGCAGTTTCCAGTAAATCCTTCTCCATTGGAGGAAATTGGTTGTCCTTCGGTAAATCTCATGCAACGAGCACTATCAAGAGCAACAACCACGAAGAGTGGAATGTCTTAATGTCATCATGTGGCTCTCTGCAGTTCGTGAGGAACTCACTACACAAGTAGGGTGCCTAGTTGAACTGTACACCCTCCGCGCACTGTGCTGCCAACAAAACCACTAGTACCGACACCTCGTCCATGAAGCACTTTCTCATAATCTTGCCAGCAAGAATCTATGTGGCAACCCTTACCATGGGGTCAGTAATGGAAGTAATCGAGTACTGACACAGCTTCTTCACAAGTTTAAACTTGTCCTTCATCTTCTAAGCGAGGTTGTGCTCGCTTGTCTTTCTACCAAACGCCTTGGCCATATTTAGTCTTAAATGTGGCAATAGTGTGATCTGATGGATCCGCATATTGGTGATGGGGATCAACACATTTAACCACAAGCATCCATCATGCACTAGGCACAACAACTGCTTAATGACAATCAATTTTATATTTGACCGATGGTAGTGGGGCACCCACAACAGGTTCAACAACCCTGACTTGTTGACTCCATGAATCCATTCCACAGGCTCCAACACGGTGACACCAGACTCTTTGTAAAAGACCCTTTGCATGAAGGTGTCGGTAGCCAAGTGGGGGAACCTCTTGTGGTCTACCAAATCCCAATCTTCTAGCTTCAAGTGCGAGATCCGAGCCAATCGCAGACCTTCAAAGGTGATGTTCTCCAGTAACAGGGGTGTGTTGAGGGGGAACTGTTCTACATCTGGGTCCTTTGGGACCTTCACTTTGCCCTTTCATAGAGGGATGTACTCCGACAACCTAGATATAGGGTCCACCCCCTCAACGTATGTATCTTCCACATCCTCCTCGGCCTCCAGATCCACCACTTTCTCCTTTTCCTTCGCACTTGGCTTTTCCCTCCTTTGGGACTATGTAGCGGCATGCTTCGTCGGTGACTCCCGCATCGACACAAGCTTATTTTGCTTATCTTTCTTTGGTTTGGGGACCTCCCTCACTGGTGTAGGCTTTGGCCTAGGTGACCTTGGCATCGTAGGCATTGCGGTTGGAACCTCCATACTCACAACTTCTGAAGCAGCTCCCTCAGAGGCAATAACTTCCCCAGTATTGGCGGTCTCTACTAGTTTGGACATTGTGCTAAGAATAAACCGCTGAGTGTCCTCAGATAACTTCTCAAACCAAATCCGCGTAAAGATGATGATTCATAAACACTCGACTCCTCAACTCAAAAATTATCAAAATGAAAAGTGTTTCTTGTTGGACAGCCATGTGTAATTTATAGGCGATTTCAAATTCAAATTCGACCGTTCCCCCCAAAATCCATTCATAAATGCTAGACTGGTGGCAGATTTTCAAAGATTTCATTCTTAAATTCAGCCTTAAATGTCGCCCCCTGCTCCTCTTAAAACATCTCCTCACTGTCAAATCATGAACAATGACGATAATTGTCACTTTCTGGCTGCGCTGCGCGGTCTCTCCTTCTATAACACAACTCTCTTTGCACTTCTTCTGGTACTGTGACACCCTCCTATTTTACGTAGAGCCCTTGTCGCATAGTTCTACACACTGAGCAGTGTAGTTTATAGTCTCCTGCCTCCTTGAAGCTGCCTAGAGTGCTAAGACTATGCTACTATAGTCATCGAGGTGGATCCCCAGTGTAGGGCTTCAATCGGCTTCTATTTACCTTTCCCGAAAATAGATCTCCATTCAATTTCACAAGTTGAACTACTCCACCATCGGTAATCTCTTTGATAACATATGGCACGAGCCAATGCATCTGAAATTTTCCTGGAAACTTATCAAACTTACTGTCATATAATAAAACTAAATCATTTACCTTGAAGGTGTGCAATTTGATGTGCCGATCGTGCCATGCCTTTTTGCGTTCCTTCTGAACCTGCTAATGGAATCCAACCAAAAATCTACCTTCCTCGAGCTTTGTTATCTGCGGTCCGTCATTCCTGTGAACGCCGCTATGCAGAGACTAGGCATAATGTACTCCATAGGCATCACAACCTCTATGCCATAGACCAGCCTAAAAGGTGTCTGACTAGTAAGCTTCTTACAAGTAGTTCTGTAAGCCCATAATATTGTTGGTACACGCATGTCCCAATCATTCCTCTACACATGGCAAACCTTTGTCAGTGCACACTCTAATATTTTATTAAACACCCCAACCGCCCCATTGGCCTGAGGATGATATGGTGTACTCTTCTAATGATAGACTTGGAATTCTTCAGTCGACGCGCTAATCATATTGGTGAAGTAAAATTATAAGTGCGGACACAAACAAATTCCTCTAGCTCGATGATGGGTCTAGCCACAACTGATACATTCTATGGAATATTTCCTTAGGTTAGAACCAATTAAGAGGGCCTACCTCTTAGTATGCTTATCCTGTTCAATGATGTCCTTGCTTGCTCGCTCCAGCTATCTCTCACTTCCTTCTTCAAGCACCTAAAACAAGTAAACAACAGCAAACAACAACCGTGATAATATACAAATTGTAATTCAACCTACTTAACAAGTCAAGAAACATTAAGCCATGAATATGTAAGATTACAAATCATGTAGGAAATCAATCGATAGTTTCATATATATTGATATCAAGAAGAAATTACAACCATTGTCTTGACGTTGTCGTTCTCCTTTGACAAGACCAGGTTCCCACACACTTCTGCTATCATTCCATGATGGCCTCAATCAACAATAGTTTTAAGGCTCTTCCCTTTAGGCTTCACTCCAAACCAAATCACATTTCTCCCTCACACAACTAGATAGCTACAACTATGAATAGCTTGTTGTTTTACTCCAAAAAAAAATAGCACTATCACACCAACATTAACACTTCAACACTAGCTTGTGCTTGGGAAAAATGGAGGTTTATATAGGATGAATGGATGGGAGATGGATCCTCTTCTCATGGGAGAAGGTCTTATCCCTTCAAATAGTTCCATCATTCTAGGGGAAAGGAGCCCAAACTAACATCCTCGAACCCATCCGGCCAAACCATTTACCAGACTTTCGTTACGAAGCTTCTAGAGCTAGAAGCTTTGGCTCTTAATTTAAAAAACTTTCCATAACAGGACCAACGTGATTGGAACATCGCTCGGTTGCTTCGATTGGCGCTAGGGATAATGCTAACCTCTGCACATTGGCACGGGGAAGACAAGGGTCATTAGCGTTGGTCTTGTAAACTGGGCAAAACAGAAGTTTCAAGGGAAAAGGTGCAAAAGGGAATTGATCTGCTCATTAAGAGGGACACAATGGGGGTTTCTTCATGAAGGGAAATCATGTAGGGTTCACTATAGAGGTCCTCCAGGATCAAGGAACGGGGAGTACAGGGACAGTGACAAAATGTTGTGTAACAGATGCCCCCTAAAGTGTGAAGGCCGAACTAGAGTGAGGGGTGAAATGCTTTATGAATCAGTGCGGGGAACTGCAGTTTGCCGTCGGAAAACCTGCAAGCAAGTACAGATACATATACATAACTGAGAACTTTGTCAAATGATACATGAATCATGGCATGGGTGCATCCATCCAGAGAATGATCATGTAAATGGATCTAGGTATGGGCGCAGCCATCTGTTAAAGAGGATCATAATGAAACTAAGCGATGGTCGCAACCATCTAATAATGAGAAGGATCACATATGATAACTCATGGTATGGTTGTAGCCATCCATCTGAAAGAGACATGTATATCAACATAACCATGTCACATCACTTCGAAACCTGAACTTTTGTGATCTAAGCCCAGGGTCTTACACTCCAACACAACCTGATCAAAGTACAAATTCTAACATGTGAATAGATGTGTTGACGTCGAAAATTGTAGAAAATTGCTTGATTACCAGTCAATGATGTAAATTGTTAACAAGCACAAGAGAAACCAACAATAATGACAATGGTCCTCAAGGTACTATCAGCACAATCCATGGAATGTGAATACAGGACTTGAAGTCGAACACACGTGAAATCACTTGATCAAAAGCCAATGATGTGAACTTGTTGTCGAATGCGAAGAACTTGCCATTAGGGCATGTAAGCTCTAAGGTACTGGAAGGGAGTCTCTTGGTCAACTTCCCAGATAATGAGCTGAAGTCGACGGGAAACGACCGTGTCGAAGGAGAGCCATAATGTTTCCCACATCATTGATGTGATATGGAAGGATGCAAAATGATTTTGGGTGATACAGAGAATCAAAGGTAAGTGTAATTGCAGAAGGATAACTCTTGAACATATTAATGACACGACTGGAAGTTTGGCAGCTTTTGGATCCATGGGATTGGTTGTCATGATGATGTGGCGAAGATAAAATGGAAGGCAAAAATGAACGGTCCAACCCAGGAAGGTCAACGATTCAAAGGAGGATATCCCAACTCAACACGAAGCAGAAAGTGTCATGTTCAAGAGTGAGTTGCTAACATAACTAATAGATTTCCAAATTTTTCCCCACCATTTCTGGCAGGTACCCCAATTATTTTTAATCGCAAGCTTGAAGGGGATAGCATATGCTTGCACTGTAAGTTCATCCTTCGAATGAATCCGACCTAGTACGTTTAACGAGCCCTAGGAAGGAGAAGCTCATGTTCGTCGGGGTGATGAATCCGATGTCGTTTAATAGTTTAACGAGTCCCACAAAGGTGTAGCTCGATATCTTTTTCATGTTTAGAGAGTTTGAAAAAGACACGTAAAAGACAACTCCACACAGTCCCTTTTTGTACATTTGTATCTCTCGAGCCCAAAAAAGTAGAAAACAATACTTGAGAGAACCGCTTGACCATTTCAGTCAAGGAGTACCTTTTTCGTAAATAGTGCCTCCCATCCCGAAAAAGGGGTAAACTTATACTGAGCTCACGACATTTCACATCCGTTAACGAGTTCAAAACGACAAGGGCTCGACCATCTTTTCACTTTTAAAGGGTCAGAAAAGAGCTTCAAAGCAAACCCCCCATTTTATTCTCTTTTACAAGTCAAAAGGGAAAAATACTCGCAATCTTTTCATATAAGCTTAACAAGTCGAAAAAAGCACTAAAACGTGACTCGTCATCATTGTCAAACACCCATCACCTGTCGCTGCGCAAAAAGGTAAAGTGTATTATCCAGTTCTTAAGGCACAATAGGTTAAAATATTTACAAAAACCTGATATTTTCATGAAAAAATGAATAAAAAGGAGAAAAATAAATATATTTTTACCATTTACCATTTTACCTTATTGTGAAAACCTTTTTTACTCACTTTTGCCATAATTGTTTCAGATCAGATTGTGGGAGATACAGGAGGTCATTCGTCGAGCTGCTAGTTACAGGTAAGAGCCGAAGCCCTAAGCTCCATTTTCATGTCTTTTGTTCATGTTTTTAACCATTTTTTTGGTTTTTTGAGGGGGTTTTGCAAAAAAAAAATCACGAAAGTCACATCGGGTGAGGATGAATAACAAAGCCAGTCACGCCGTCGGTGCAACTATTTTTAAAACAGGTGCATCGACGCCGTGAATAGGGAAAACCCCTGTTTCCTAAAAAAATCACCATTAAAACTCAAAATCTATGGGCCAAGCATGATTGCTGACTCAAATTAAAGGCTTTTGCAGGAAAGAATCACCGAAAATGGTGGACTAGAAAGAACGGGAACATGAGGATGTTGACACCCAGGCAATGAATGATCGAAATTGCTTGGAAGCTTTGAGGGCTTGCGGGCTCCACAAATTCTTTCTCACTCCAGGGATGCGGGCCCAGCCCGAGTTGCTTCGGTGCCTTATTAGTCTTTGGGACATTAATCAGAAATATTTGTCATTGGTGACTAGGAGCTAGAGTTGGAAACTTCAGATATAAACTTCATCACTGGACTGTCCTGAAGAGGGGAACCAGTTAACTTGTACGGGTCATGACTGATTGGGGCAAGCATATCTTCATTGCTTGCTGAACACTGCCCTGAGGCCCTGAAATCCAAGAGTGGGAAGATTGAGATTTCCAGTGTTCAAGATCTGACATTAAGAGTGCTTCTGTTGACCATCAAAAGAGTGGCGGGGTCTCAAGCAGAACATGAGACCATCAAGTCGAAGTTCCTATATGCTATCAACTGTAAAGCTCATACAATCTTCAACTGAGCAGAGGCCATGAAGATCAACATAAAGCGCTAGTTCTCCAAAGCTAAGGTGGGGAATATGAAGCAATTTTGCTTCGAATCTGTGCTCGTGACCTTTTTCTTGGAATGGGTGCCACTTTTCCAATATCAGCTGACTGAGGTAGATTCTCCTATGCCATGCGATATGAAAATGGTCCGCTGGAGTCGTTTGATGCCCAGGATCACTGGGGGTCAGCACATGTCATATAAACCTACATTATTTTCATGGCTACGACGACAGAAGATCGTAGTGGAGGACTGGCCATACAGTGGCACTGACTTCTATGGAGATTTGGACATGCCCTTAACAGATGAAGAGGATTTCTATGATAAAGGTAAAAAATCAACTTTTTAATTTTGAGATTTTTTTAACTGGTTTTGGTATATATTTGCTTATAACATTTCTCTTGTTAATGCAAACATTGGACCATAGCAGCCTTCTAGGATGTCCCCACTAGCTAGGTGAGTCCCCCGCTCAATTGATGTTGTCGCTCCTTATCAGGAGGGGAGTGACAATGAGGAGGAGATCACTAGGAACCTTGAGGGGTTGACTCATGGTATCCCGAAGTATGCTCGGGTAGGAGAAATTCCTCGTCAGTACCAGAGACACACGGTGGGAGTCTTGGATTAGATCCGTCGATTTCTGACTCGTGTTGCACGAGCTATATCATGCTACCACGATCACCATGTTGATTAGTTCCTAGGTCCAGCACTTACATTTCTTTAGGCCTACGTGCCATGGATGTATGAGGCCTATGAGCTGCTGATGTTATTTTGGACACACATATTATTTTTTGGGGTTCTGATGTATCAAACATTACCACCATATATATATATATGTGTGTGTGTGTGTGTGTGTGTGTTGTATTTTCTTGTCTACTATGGTACAAATGGTTTGTTTTATCTTTCACATGTTTCGTAAATGTCTATCTAACACATAATTAGCTAATGCATTTGTCAATGTATGGAATATGATGATATGTAATGTAATCAAAATGTCTTTCGAGCAGATGAATACGAAGATACATTCTCAATATTTGAGGGTCTCTAATGGAATATTACCCGTTGAGTTGAAGGACGACAAGTTATGAATCCAGGTTGACAACCAACTCTCTAATGTCAAGAGCAATGGCTTCTGACAACAGTTCGATGACCGCACTGTATTCATCAATGTTGTTAGGTATGCGACCTAGACAGATACCTTGAAGGTCAATCAACTCATTGTTAGGGTCATAAATAGCCCATGCTGCGGATGATAGGTTCTGGCACTACGTCAAGCACCATCAGCGAAACCGATGTGGGGAGTCGCAAACATCTGCAAAACAAGAAAAACATAATAAACAGGAAAGTTGTTTGAAAACTAACACATAAAACCACACTGCACAAAAATGAATGACACACTAATGTACATAAGTAACCATGCAAGATGACCTAAGCATAATACTTCTTGAGATGGGAGTCCATGTTGAGACTCAGGTATTCGATCAACACAGAAGGACACTGAAGTTTAACCATTGCCATGATGAGTAAGCATCAACTCGGCCAAATATGGAGTAGAACTCATATAAGGCTTTGCCCCCATGCCCCTTAGGTGAGGGAGGGTTACGAGTCAGATGGCAACCCTAGTGCAATAATGGGCAATCGGTAAAAACTTGAGGAGGGAGAAAAATCCTAAATCCATGGAGGGATAAAGGTGCCCTTAGTTGAAAGATCTTGATCATGTCATGATAAACTGACACATCAATAGACAACGGAGAAGAGCACTCTTCAAGAGCAGTAGACGTGATCGCCAAACGAGGCAGGAACGAGGAGCGATGATGAGTATCGATCCAAGGTGGTTCCTCGAGAGTCATGACATCCATGATACCTTCATCAACAAGGGAGGTCTCGGCTAAGGGATTAGATGATTCCAAAGTGCCAAGCCACGGGGATTGAGAGTATGTATTGAGAGAGGTCATCGAAATAAAAAGAATCAGAGGATGCAGAACTTGAAGCCGAGACAATTTCCACGTAATTGACTTTGGCAGGACTAAGCGGCATAACCTTGCTCTAGGTATCAACAAGATCTGGTGAAGGTATGACCCAAGGATCAGATTTAACCGAGACCATGTTGACAGAGGCAACATGAGGAGGTGGGAGTAGAAAAATTCCCATCAAGACAAAATCTTTAAAAAGACCTGCCCCCACACTCTCACAGGGAGCACCAGTGTGCTTGACGTACGAAACATTTCCATCCGAGGAGGAAGAGGCAAAGAAAGATAGTTAGTCAACACTGACAATCTTCCCTTGATGGGGAAAACGAATCATGCGAAATAGGGAGGAGGCTATGGCATGCATAACATGGGTCTAGCTCTAGCCAAGTAGAAGATTATAATTGAGATTAGCATCAACAATTTCAACCTCAACCTGCATTGTCTTTCCTTCTAGAGTGATGGCAAGGTTAGGTAAGACACCGAAGGGTCACGAATAGCGCCCATCGAAAGCTTCCAAAGTGTTCAGAGATTGGTTCAAAGCAGAAGAACCAATAGCCTTCCAACATGCGGTCGACGTGATGCAGGTGGAAGCACCTTCATTGATGACAGTTTGGTGGATGGTCTTCTTATTGATGATTACCTAAATAAGAAAGGCAATCTGATGAGGGAGGCGCGGAACATGGTTCTATAGATCAAAACATATCAAATTGGAATCGGTGGGATCGATGCCCCCGATAGCTGACAACAAATATTTTCGTTGTGATGAGCATCTTTGGAGCACCTCGAGAGCCGACATAGCTAACAATGCCTGAGCCAAATCCTCAACAATATTATAGTGCTAAGCGGCTCGGGTGTTAGTATTGTACGGGGATTTACATAACACACCTCGAGAGGGTGGCCGTATAGCGAAATCAAGGTTAGGGCACTCAATATGAAGAGGACCAGAACTCGAGGTAGAATAAGAAGGTGCAACTTCTTTCTCTTTCCTAGCTGCCGAAGTAGGAGTTTGATAATATTTCGATCTAGTAGCCACATTAATAGGCGTACTCATCATGAACACTCGAGATCCTGAGGAAGCAGATGATTGGGGTTGGTCTACCATTTGGGTCTGTTGAGAGAGAAATGGCTCTTTGAGGATAGTGGGGATCCCTTTGAGCAAGCGACTTACTTCAGACTGTCAAGGACAACCCTTAGTGTAATGATCTTCCTTGCAAATGAGGCAAGGATACTTAGGTTTCTATTGCGAAGATTTGCCAACAAACAATTTGGGAGGACCCTGTTTTGGGGCATCGACTTTACCATTGCCTTTGTCTTTCTTCTTACCTTTCGAGGATTTGTCCGCTGTAGTACACTGGACAATGTGGACCTCTGAGGTTTTACTAGGGCTAGGTGGATTATGGGAAGAACTATTAGGAACAATATTTGAGATCGACTTCTATTTGGAAGAAGATTTAGCATGGATCTGGGATATCGAACCAATAACTCCATCGACATGAGGTACAGATTGTGACTTTGATGTTGTGGGATCAGATGATGGCCACGACGCATTGGGTAATAACTCATACAAAGTGCCAAACTAAGAGTAAACTAGATCCAAGTACTGGGTAAGAGCGATGGCTTGCTCTTCAGTAACACATCCACCCATAGCTATATCGTAAGCAATTGGGGCCATGAATGATTTATTGAACCATTCAGTGAGCAACTAATCAACAATCTCAAATTTGATTAGGCGACGTCTACGTCTCCATTCATAGATGTGATCGAAGATGTGTGTCGCGGTATCTTGTTTAAGCGACGTGAGAAAATAGGTACCAGTTTCATAGAAAACCTGCAACTGAAAACGTGTGAGGAAAGACATGGCTAAAGAGTTAAAGTCATGGTAAGTACTTCGGGGCAGCTCGATGTACCACTTAGTTGTAGCACCCATGAGGGTTCATTGGAAAAGGTGGAGACGAATAGAATTGTCAACGTATGAGTTTGACGAGCACCAAAGGTGATATGTCATCACATGGGCCTGAGGATCTTCTTTAGCTTTCCCATCGAACTTGGGACAATCACTCGGTACCTTGGATGGCACCAGAGGCCAGTATGGTGAAGGATTGGATCATTCGTGAGGTGAGATACATTTGGCAACTCGAGGGTGGCCAATAACAACAATTGGATATCAAAAGGCATGGGAGGTCGATAAGCGGGTCCGAACGGAGGAGCCCATCCTTGTTGGTAAGGATTTTGGCCCCACAATGGGGGATTTTGGCCATATGGCATCTGAGGCTACCCCCATTGCGGATTACCTTGACCATAGGGAGGATTTTGACCTTGAATACCTTGGAACTATCCGGCCATAGGTTGCTGATAAGCAACGTATGGGTTAAAAGGCTGTTGAGCCTGTTGAACTTAGACATATGGATATTGGACCTGTTGTCCTTGAACATACGGGTGATGAACCTATTGTCCCTAAAAAAGAGGATTATGGACCTGTTATCCTTGGGCATAAGGTTGATACACTTGTTGCCCTTGGACATAGGGATTTTGTACCTGCTGCCCTTGACCAAAAGGGTTTTGTACCTAATGCCCTTGGCCAGAAGGATTCTAGACCTTGTTGACCTAGGACATTAGGATTTTGGGCCTGCTGCGCAGGACTTGACCTTGGCCCTACCCTTGCAAGGGTTGTCCTTGCTAATATGTATATAAGGGTTGTTGATACCCTGGTTGGTTTTGTTGCTACAAGGGTTAACCTTATTGTTGCAAAATTTGTCCCTGAGGCTGCAGAGGTTGGCCCTGTGAGGACATGGGTTGGGAGGTGTGTGGAGCATATTACATCTGTTGCTGCATGGATTGTTGAAACTATTGCAAGGGTTGACCTTGCGGTTGTTGCAGTTGACCTTCTTGTGGGATCATTTGCCCTTGCGGTTGCGCGGATAGCCCTTGTTGCAAAAAAGGTTTCCCTTGTGGTAACAAAGGTTTTCCTTGTTGTTGTAGGGGCTGTCCTTATTGTTGCAAGGGTACTTGAACAATGCCCGGGAAATTACCAAACTCAATCTAGCCATAGCCACTCTGGAAGGTGGATGAGCCAGGCTGAATGTACTGCCCTAACTGAAGGGTGTAAGGTTGATTAAGCATTCCTTGAGAACCATATGGAATGTAAGGAGTTTGGTATTGAACTTGAGCCTCATAGGGCTACTGATACTGAACATTGCTTGACCCAGATGGACCAACGAGATTTTGAACCTGTTGGTAGTGGACATTGCTCAATCCAGTAGGATTAGCAGGTTTATGAATGACACTAGAAGAAGGCTAGTTCATACCAATCACGTGAGCTTGTGAGCCACTCACATTGGTGGCACCTAACACCATAGAAACATTCAGGTTTTTCCCCCTGGGCGGTGGCGCAACTTGGCCACTGACTTGAGGGATGGAGGAACTAATAGAGACATTCTTCGAAATTGCTGGTTGTGCCTGACGTGTAACTTAGATTGATGATACAAGGGTATTCTGAAAGGTGGGTTGCACCGGGACTAAGGTAATAGCCTGTTGGGAAGTTTTGTTCGCAATGAACTAACCTGAAGTAGGCATGACGCCTGGTGCCCAAACAGGGTTATGATAAAGTGATGAGGCACTAGGTGTACCTGAAACCAGTTGTGCCAAAGACACATAGTTGGGTGGCAAACTAGCGGTAATACCCTCGGCATAGGGGAAACCCTCATGAGCAAAAGGTTGCTCTTCCTCCTCAACAGTGTGTGGAGTAGAAACTTTGGACTCATCTGGAGAGGTGATTGGAGCATCGAGTTCCATATCTGAGAACAAACGATGACGAATGGCTGAAGAAGTACAAGGGGATAGTTCCAAAGGAACACCCAGCTGGTCATATGGATTGTAAAGACGTTGCGGTGATATCACAATAGGGTTAAACAGAGGATTTAGAGGGTAGATAACTAGTCCAAGCTGACCGTCAGTGGTCGGCGAGTCCTCGGGAGTTTGAACGGGATTGTCCGGAGATTCTGGGCTAAGATCAGTAAATGACCCAGTATTGAAAGTAGGCAGAGGACGAGATGACAAAGGTTGAATGCTCAGAATGATTCCGAGTTCAACACCTTGGTCGTCAAGTGACTTTGTTAACTCAGGAAATGGCTTCTCAAATAATCTTTCAGACGAAGGAGAGGAAGAGGAACTAGGTGAACCAGATGGTTCAGCCACGATGACCTTGTCTTAGCTGATAGAAAAAAAAAAAACTTCAAGGGTTTAAAATGTTCTTTAAGGGAAACTCACGATTTGGTCTCAGAAAATACTAACACGGTGTTATCGGATCACGAGTAATCAATTATTAAGATGCATAAAAGACTAGTGCTCTTTCATTTTTTAAGAGTCGAGAAAGAAACAAAGATGACTCTATCACTTTCGATTGGAAACGAGTTTGAAAGGACAAGTGCTCGAATGATCTTTTAATTTTAATGACTCAAAAAATTCAAATGATTACTATGGATGAGCTAAGCAAACATGATTACCAGGCAACCGTGAACTGCATAATACCTCTCGGCAAACCGAGAAGTACGATAGGAAATATCCCCGAATGTTGTGTTCGGTGTATCACGTTTGCAAGGTGGCCGACTCGGCTTCCTAAGGATAAAGGATTTCAGCCTAGAGGGGTCTCCCGTTATATACTCGATGGTACGGGGAGCACAAATCCATACTAGCGTTGTCTAATGCCGAAGCTAACGACAACTGCTAGGTTTAAAGACACCAGAACACGTCTCTAGCCTATACCTTCTAGATATGATCCTTAAGTGTCAAATATGCCTTAGGTTAATTGAATTCATTTTAATGATTATCTTGAGTTATGTTTCAGTTTTTAGGTCTTAGCGATGCGACTCAAAATACCTTAAATGTAACTAAATGAGACAATACCCTTTCAATTCGACGAAATGCCTACACTGGAGAGGGTAGAAACTACACAATCAAATGCAAGCAACCAAGCAAATGAAAGTGAAATGATCTTTCACTACCATAATTTTTCGAAAATTAAACTAATGAAAAATGCATTCCAATTCCTAATTTCCTGATGAGCACATATCTAACACTCCTTTTGAAAGCAAAAGAGTTCTTTTCCATTTTCAAATTCCAATGTGATTCTAGTCTTTTAGTGATGCAAGCTATCATAGCACAATGATGCAACAAACTAGAATTTCCTACCTTTTCATGAAACAATGAAATAAACTTTTAGCATATAACCTTTAATGAAAAAGTTTTTGAGACAATTAACTCTTCAATCAAATGAAAACATGAAAAGAGAGGCTCCTTCAGACTAACGAAGCACCAAATTTTCCAACAACAAGACAAGCAACGTAATCCATGTTGGAAAAGAAACGTTTAGACAAGCAAACAAAAACTTTTCAAACTTGTGTAATAGAGGTCAAAGTCATAAAAGGGCCGAAAACGAAATGCAAGGAGTAAGTACACCTACAACCTGACTTACTGAGTTCACAAATAGCTGAATGGACGACAATCTAGATGCCCTAATGTCGCTGACCACCCAATGACTCAAGAAATCAAGCAGAAAGATGATAAGCCAACAAGCAAACAAAACCAAATGAAAAGCAGCTTTCTAGTCTAGGAGAAAACGGTCCAAAAGGCTTATGGGGTTAGAATAATAGGAGTAGAACACACTAGCCAATATAGGGGACAATCTTCACTTACAGGCATCGGCGCAACTGCCTAACTAACAACAAGCGCCAGAGGTTGGTCGACAACTTTGTTTCTCAGCAAATCACGCTAATCGACGCGACTGTCAACGGATTAAGCGCGTTGATTAAAGAAGCTAAGAAAAAAAAATTGAAACAGAGACCAGATCTACTACTATGAATTTCAAACTCAGGCCAGTAAGCAAGAGAGAAATGCACAGAACCAAAGGGAAAAAGTGGAACTAGAAAAGTTCACACGAAATCATGAAATCCAAGACAAACAAAAGGATTGGTTTCCCCAACGGAGTCGCCAATTTGTGGTGAAGTAAAATTATAAGTGTGGACACAAACAAATTCCTCTAGCCCGATGATGGGTCTAACCACAATTGATACATTCTGTGGAAGATTTCCTTAGGTTAGAACCAATCAAGAGGGCCTACCTCTTAGTACGCTTATCCTATTTGATGATGTCCTTGCTTGCTCGCTCCAGCTATCTCTCGCTTCCTTCTTCAAGCACCTGAAACATGTAAACAACAACAAACAACAATCATGATAATAAACAAATTGTAATTCAACCTACTTAACAAGTCAAGAAACATTAAGCCATGAATATGTAAGATGACAAATCATGTAGGAAATTAATTGATAGTTGCATATATATTGATACTAAGAAGAGATTACAACCATTGTCTTGACATTTTTGTTCTCCTTTGATAAGACCAGATTCCCACACACTTTTGCTAGCATTACATGATGGCCTCAATCAACAACAGTTTCAGGCTCTTCCCTTTAGGCTTCACTCCAAATTAAATCACACTTCTCCCTCACACAACTAGATAGCTACAACTATGAATAGCTTGTTGTTTTACTCCAAACCAAAATAACACTAGCATACCAACATTAAAACCTCAACACTAGCTTGTGCTTGGGAAAAAGGGAGGTTTATATAGGATGAATGGATGGGAGATGGATCCTCTTCTCATGGGAGGAGGTCTTATCCCTTCAGGTAGTTCCATCATTATAGGGGAAAGGAGCCCAAACTGACATCCTCGACCCCATCTGGCCAAACCATTTACCAGACTTCTGTTATGAAGCTTCTAGAGTTGGAAGCTTCAACTCTTAATTTAAAAAACTTTCCATAAGAGGACCAACACGAATGGAACACAGATTAGTCGCTCCGGTCAGCGCTAGGGACAGGGCTAATCTCTGCACATTGGCATGGGGAAGTCAAGGGTCATTAGCGTCGGTCTTGTAAACTGGGCAAAACAGAAGTTTTAGGGGAAAAGGTGCAAAAGGGAATTGATATGCTCATGAAGAGGGACACAATGGGGGTTTCTTCATGAAGGTAAAGAATGTAGGGTTCATTGTAGAGGTCCTCCAAGATCAAGGAATGAGGAGTATAGGGATAGTGACAAAATGCTATGTAACAATCATTTCATTGAAGAAGTGCGTACTGCAATCACTCATCAAAATCTTTGGGCAACTGAGCCTGGTCAACACATATTCAAATAAGAACTTTGTTGTTGTTGCCCCTGTACAGTCCTTTACGGGTTGTGCCTCCGCCTATTTGGTCAAATACTCGGTCGCGATGATGATATACCATGTACTTGTCTTCTTTCCCGGAGGCTAAATCGGTCCTACAAAATCAATTGCTCATTTCTCAGATGGATGTAATGATATCTGCAGATTCAAAGGCAACTCATCCCTCCGCGATGACCTGTCGGTTCTTTGACATGCATCGAACGCCCTACAATATGCTTTGGAATCCTTATGCAACGTTAGCCACCATAACCCAGCGCATAAAATCTTCTGCGTTGTTGCTTTTCCTGCATAATGGCCTCCCACGACTCCTCCATGAGCTTCAGCTAGGACATTGTTTCATTTAAAATCAGGCACATAGTGTCGCAGTATCTCGTCCGAGCCCATCTTATGCAAATGGCCTACTATAACAGAAAATTCTGTCGTGCGCATCACCAATTCCTTCTTTTGTTGACTAGTGTATCCTTCTGGATTCGTTTATGTAGTCAGGAAGTGGATAATGTCTGCAAAGTGATTGTCAACTACAAACACCGCAAAGAGTTGCGCGTTAGGCAACCCTTCTTCTAAATTAGTAGGCTCCTCTCCTATTTCAATGCACGACAAATGATCTGGCCCTACATTCAATCGTCTTGGCTTTACAATTACCTCGAAATCATACTCCTGAAACAACAATAACCATCTGCATATTTCCCCCCCAACACAGGCTTGTTGACTAGGTACTTTAATGCAGAATGGTCTGTATACATCTTAAAGTGTCCGCCTAGCAGGTAATGTCTGAACTTCTGGAGCTTGTACACCATAGCCAACCCTTCGCACTCTGTTGTTGAATAATTCTTTTTAGCCTTAGACAACTTCCTGCTTGCAAACACTATAGGGTGATCCAATTCTCCTTCACCGGCCCATGTCAGCGCTGCTCCCAGCACAATACATGAAGCATCCACATGCACATGAAATTCCTTCTTCCAATCCAGGAAGACTAGGATTGGCGCGGTGACCATTTTCTCCTTCAATAAATCTAGACTCCGCTGACATTCTTCGTCCCAACTGAATGTAGTGTCCTTCTTTAACAACTTTTCCATCGGCACAGTAATCTGGGCATAACTCTTGATGAACTTCCGATAGTATCCAGTATGACCCACTATTACGTGCAACTTGCTAACATTTCTTGGAGTCTCCAAATTAATTATAACCACGATCTTAGTAGGGTCCACCATTAATCCTTGTCTGCAGACCACATGACCTAGCAAGATTCCGAAAGGGACGCAAAATAAGCATTTCTTTAAGTTTAGCGCGATCTGATGCCTTCGACATGTATCCAACATCAAGCACAAACTAGCTACATGGTGCTTTACCAGTTCAAACACCATCTAATCATCAAAATATACCTCCAAAAATTTGTGAATGAACTCTTTGAACGTCGTAATGACTACACTCAAGAAGATTTCCGACACATTTTTAAGCCCAAAGGGCATTACCGTATATTGAAAGCATCCCCACTCAGTCGTGAAGGTCATCTTACTCCTGTCTTCTGGTGCGATCTTTATCTGATGGTACCCGGAGAACCCATTAGTGAATGAATATGCTTCCTGTCCTCCAACATTGTCCAATACCTCATTTGTGAATGGAGTTGGGAAAGGATCATGAACGCAAGCATCGTTGAGCTTCTTGAGATCTACGCAAATCCTCATTTTGTCCTTTTGCTTCTTTTCTTGAACTACGATTAGACTCACCCAATCAGATTCCTCACCGGTTCAATAATACCTACTGCAAGCATCTTGTCCAACTCTAGACATACCTTTTCCTTGTATTTGGGATCAAGGCGATATGGTCTCTCCTTAACAGGATTAGCATCTGGTTTTAAAGTTATTTTCATTACTCCCAAATCGCCAATGATGCCTTTTAAGTCCAAAAATTATGGGAAACAAATCATGGTATTTGTGTTGCAACTCAGAGACCTTATCCATCGTAGCATCATCCCAGTAGGCCCATATTTGCACAAACTTTGGTTCTGCCTCTGTGCCAATGTTTACTTGTCGGGTTTTCAGTGGTGCGGTGATATCTGGATTCTCTATCTGTGGCCCCTCAACTTCATGGTGGCCTTCTACCTCTGGGATGTCAATGTTCCTTGGATCCTCTTCTTCTTCTTTAATAGTCACATTCTAGCACTCCAGCGCATGGCGCAGCTCGGTGCTCCAATCTGGTTGAATCAAGTCCAAAGGATCCTGCAGTGTTCTAAAGATCGCTGCCTTGACCTCTTGCAACACTTCCTCATACATTCGAACCCATCTTCAAAGCTGAATGTCATCAAGAATCCATGTCTCAAAACTTCCCACTCTTCAGTGCCATGGCAGAGCTTTGTTTCCAGGTACCAATTCAATGGTATTACATCCAAAGTGTGACAGAATAAATGTACCCACTCAGGTTGTGGTTTCGCTCCATAAACGTCAGTCCATTTTGCTAAGTGATCACGCAGATCATCCCT
Source organism: Pinus taeda (assembly GCA_000404065.3). Lineage (NCBI taxonomy): Eukaryota > Viridiplantae > Streptophyta > Pinopsida > Pinales > Pinaceae > Pinus > Pinus taeda. The sequence continues at coordinate 157,415 of APFE030739101.1, read as the reverse complement.
TGCATCATACTTCTCTGTCAGCCGCACTTTTGGGTGACCAAACTACAACCTCATCATTTTTTTGTAGTTCCGCCATCCCTCAAAACTGTCTTTATGTGTATCCCACCACCTTGCGGACATAGCGCGCAGCGCCAAATCCAGTACTTGGAAGCGATGCTTCTCAGGAACTTCCCTTTCAAATGCATCCAAAAATGTATCTACATTAGTTAGACCATCATAATAAGGCAAACTCTTAACCTTCGATGATACACAACATAGTGATTTAGTCATCATGTTACAGCGCTGTGTAGATACTTCATGCAACCTATTATGCCACTGCTCTAGCTCTTCATCTAAATCTGATGTACATGAACTTTCACAGTCCCATGCAATGCATCCATCAGCTATCAGATTAACCCAATCTTGATCTTGCGTTGTTATTTATAGATCTGGTCCAGATCATCGTCGCTTTCCTCATAATCGCGGACCTGTTCAGTATAGCGCGGTCCTTCTATAGGGTCCAAAGGTACTACCACGTGGAGCGATTTTCTTTCAAATGACATTGTCTGCTTCTTCATATTGATTAATCCATTCATGTCGATAGCCTAATCAATCCCAAGGAGCGCAGGGTATGGATTTCTGTCATCCACAATCTCTATCACTTCAAAATTAGCCAACACGCTTGGGCCTTCAATGTCTACCGTCACTCCCTGCAATCTTCCTATGGGGATAATCTTATGTTGATTTTCCATCCTCAATTGAATCAGAGACCACTACAGTGTAGGCCTCCCCATTCCCTCCCATGTATGTTAGACAAAACAATCTCGTCCAACCCAAGATCCAAAATAACTGGTCCATTTCATATTCTCCTATTTGTGTGGTAAGCCTCATCTCACGCCCAGTTCTTGCCTTATGCTTACCAATTTTTTTGACTACATGAGGTCCTTCATGAGCATTTTCTTTACCAGCACATTTATTTATCAACTCCTGTAATCCTTTCACGGCCTTGCTATCGCGTGGAAACTTCATACAGGTCTCCAAGAATGTAGTAAGCATGGAGGGGTCCATTTCTTCAAATCGCTTATCCTAACTTCCTAAGGTAGAGGCCTCAACGAAGCTTTTCTTCGCTTCCATGAACATTTCTTTCTTACTCTCTAGATCAAACCCAACCTCTTTTTCTAGAGCCTTACGAACCCATTCACTTTCTCTAGGTTCTTTTCCTTTATCTTCACCAGTCACCATTCCACTTCAAGTATGATATTCACATTAGGATCTTCCTCGCGGGGTTCAACCCTCATCATCTGCAAGTTTTGGGTAGGCTGCTGAGGCTGCACCCTCTTCTCCTACATCTTAGCTATTAATATAGGGTAGTATTCTATCACGTGATCAAGCTGAGTACAGTATCGGCACGATAGGTGTACCGGGCTTGTACACTCTCGTGCGAAGTGTCCTAACACTCCACAATTGTAACAAATGACTTGTCCTCGACCTCTACCAAGTCCTCCTCCCCCTCGACCCCATCCGCACCCCTGATATCCTCCGCGCACTCCCCTAGTGCCTTGATCCAGAGGCCAAGTTTCTGTTTGCATTCAATACGCATGCGTTCTCTCCATTATCAACTCATAGCTACGGTAGTTATGCTCATCGTGGGCCACCAATTTGTAGAAGTTGTAGAAGAGTTGTTGCGATGTCTGCACGAATTTCTGCAGCAAGTGACAATTGTTTGTTACATGTTTTCCAGCTACCTAACAGATAGCACACCATAGCGCGGGCCCTGTACTTGGCCCTACCCGAGCTTCTAGCCTCAGAGGCATTGGCCCGCCTCCTGCAACATAATTCACAAATATAGGGCAATGATCTTTATCATGCCCCTGACTCTTACATTTCAAACACCAAACTTCTTCGCACACCTCTAATCGAGCCACTCTATCCTTCTTCAGGCTCTGAAATCTAGGCAAATATTCTGCAACTCTGTGTGAATCTGCTGAACTCCCAAAACAACATCTTGAATCGGTGTCTCATGCAATCTCATCACAATTTCCAGGGCTTCCGCTTGGGTCCCAATCTTTTTTTGTGATAAAGCAACCCTTGGGTGAGGCAAGAGCGAAGCTATAAACCATTCGCGGTGTTGTCCATCCCTAAGATTCATGTTGGCTTCGCGGATCTGGAATTTCAATCTCTAATCCAGCTCCCAGGGTGTTTCACCAGGCCTCATCATGATTTCCTTAAATCCAATAACTGATTGTGATTCAGACTTGGGCCTACTGAATTCCTTATTCAACACAGTTTGAGTGTCCGTTAATGAAGCCATCAGGTTATCAGTGCAGTACTTAAATGTACCATGCTAGCGCGTGATCCTGTAGAGAAGTAACCAACTGCGCTTTCTTCATATGATCATCTGTAATATTTTGGGTTGTCCATACGGTCTTTGCAACAAACCAAAATTGTTCTGGGTCCTCATTTCCCAAACCCTTAAAAATGGGCAACTTCATTGTATTTGACATATTGAATGGTGGCGGAGGTGGTGGCGGTGTGGGCGAAGGTGTATGTTGTGGAGGTGAAGGTAGAGGTGGTGTGGGTGGGTGAAGTATTTGCATAAACCCTTGCCTTATTAATTGGAAATCGCTCTGCGGTGAAGCCTGTGCTGCTCCTTTGTCATCACTCAGAGGAGTTCCAATCAACGACCTATATTCAGGGGTTGCTCTCCCTCTATCCCTGAATAACTTTCCACTTCACATAGCTCCAAACATCAAGGTAATGGCATAACCCACTTTTCACACAATATCATTTTAATCGAAGTATTCAAAGATCATAAATACTTACCTTGTGGTCCCTTGAAGAAGCGCCACTCTGCTTCATTGTAGCTGAATGAGGTATCGACCGTGAATTCTGTCACAAATCCTCCTATGATGTGATCAAGCCAGTGATCAACAACACGCACGATCTTATCTTCAGAGGCTTCCAATCTCTGCACTAGCTCCGAGGTCCACACTATTGGACTATCAAGCCTCCACCTTCCTTGTCTGTTTACCAATTTAGCAATCCACTCGTATAGTTCGATCGGGAAGGAACATAAGAAAAATTCGTGTATCTCTGTGTATAGATATATATCCAACCGCTGTTCTTTTGTCAGGCGCGAATTTCTGTTTTCTTGCGCCATGAATTCGTGGATCTTTCTGTCCAACCACTCCTCAATTTCCTTCTTAGTTGGATTCCAGTGATGCAACATCACACATCTCTTTATGCAGATCCTGGTCCCAACAACGGAACCATTTGTTGGCTTAGTGGGTCCTGACCTAGGTTTAGAGTAAGTTTTGCCAAACAAATCCCTACACTACTGGCCCTTTCGGCGTCAACCCGTGGAGCGCGAACTGAAGTCTCACCCGAAGCAGTATGGGGGGATGCTGGAACCAAGTTTCTACACCCATATATTAGTGTAATGTCATTTTATGCCCTAAACCTGCCTTCGCATAGATCGATAAGCCTTTAGGGCTTATTGATATAACTTCCCTTAATTAGCTTCTATACCTCCATGAACATTCACGACTGTCTTTCACGGACCCTAAACAGGTGAATCCACGACTTACACGCCTCTGTGATTACCCTTAATCCCGCATTTACCCAAATCGTTTCAAGTGTTCAATAACTTTAGCATGCAACAAGATATTCTTCACGTAAATGGTTACTATTACTTGCATTCATATGACAATATAAATCATGTAAAGTTGCGCATCAATACAATATTAATTCATAAACCCATCATTCATCATAACATAATAGCACATTCATTCATAATAGAAGCAAATAGACAAACACAAGAATTTCCGGAATAATCTTTGTATTAATACTTTGGTTCTACTTACAGACTCAAGACTTCTTTTCGCACTCAGCTGCAGGGGTCCATGCACCTAGTTGCGGACTCTACTCTAGGCCTCTGTGCACACAACTGCAGAGCTTTTCTTCTACTTTAAGATTTCTTCGCTTTTCTACCTACTGACCCATTACATTCATCTTCATCATCTTCGTTATGCCTTGGACTCTCTAAGACTCTCCTACTTATACAATCCCATGGTCTGCGGACCATGGGTAGATCTATGAAAGCTGACACAATTTACATAAAAGAAGGGTGAAACCCTTTATGACACTTTACTATCTATGTGCTCCATGACCACAACTTGCAGAGAATTTACATTTTATACAACAAGACTTGGGCTTTTTGCCCCAAAACTGACCCTAGGGTACCATGTCCCAACACTATTCTTCTCCCAACTATAATTAAATGTCACATCTTGTAACCATTAAGAGAAACTTTGCCACCATAAATAATAACCCCAAACACCTTACCAACCATGAAATCAAGAGAGAGAGAAATATATAATACCAACTCCACAATCCCCATGACTAAAAGACAAGAATGACATCAATGGTGCCCATGTCCTCCATCATGCTCTTCACGGTTGAAGATACAAGAGCCGTAATGTCATTGATGTCAAGCAAATAGTTGTAAATCTCTTAAAAATTACCTTCCATTCCTTGGCCATAGTTTTGCATTTAACATTTCATAAGACACAAAATTTAACTCCTCCCATCACTAGTCATTCAAAGATCGCCATACACTCTAAAATTCCCAGTGACTAATACACATTAGCTATCTACCCATGTCAAGATTGATTGTAAGCCTACACTGGAATATATTACACGTTCTAAACTAACTTGACACAATTAGTGTTCATGATCATTTCGTGGTGGATCTACAGGTAGGATGTCTAGATATGTAGGTGATTGTCATAAAGATTTGTACTTCGCGATTTAAATTGAAATGAAGGGTATAAAATTTGAGTATTTAACCCTATATATAACTATATTTGAAGAACGACAAAAATGTAGAATATATGAAGCTTAAGAGGATAAAACCCATTGTAAACAGGTGAGGTAAAAAATTATATGAAAGTTTCAACCTAGGTTTGACTTATGAGGATGGTAAGGGTCTTTGTAACACAAATGTTGGGAGGCATCATTGTCCCACGATCAGATGTTTTATAATATTGGTATTCGATGTAAATTCTAGTTACATGGATTGTTTGACATTAATCAATGTGGTAACGATTTTCATATATAGCAAGTGAAAAAATGGACAAACTCATTCCAATGGAAATTTTCTTCCAGGTTTAGTAGGAATTTCATGGGAAATCATAATCCCCTCTCATTGATAGGGACTTTGACTATGAAACTTTTTCTACCAAAAAAGTTAAATTTGTTCACTTATTAACTCATTTTGCTAGTGCATCCCACACTCTAATAAACCATTAAACACATCACTACTATGATGAAGCTAGAGACATAGCCTCATCAATGTTTGTCCTATATATTTTCATGGTCCTTATGCCAATGGAAGCAACCATAAGATAGAAGTGTTTCCTACTGATATAATGATTGATTGGTTGTGGTGTAAAATGTTTGTTGCTTGACCTTCTCCCTTCCTTCCATGAAAAATTTAAAAAATCTCTCATTGGTAACACTTTATAATGTCTCTTTCACATGCCTTCCTTAAAAATATGCCCATTAACAAGTTGGATATTTTAAAATCCATGCACATTGGAATTGTTTTTAGAATGTAAATACCTCTCTATATAAAAAATTAATCCCATATTGGTTGAGAGTTGTGATAGAAAACAATATATAAGCCCTAGTATATCATAATCCTTATGCTAACAACTATATGTAGAAATTCCCATTGTAGATCACCTGATAATGCAATATACTAAAGCGAAATACTTGATCTACTTCTACAAACAAACTTGCGGAAGCTTAATCGATTATGAGAAAGATCAAATAGAACTCAAATCACACATGAAACACAGAATAATACTCTGGGGGAAGCCTCAGCTAAAAACCCCGCTATCTATATTATCATACAAGTGGAAATATCTCAGGATTACACAAAGCTTTAGCTCACAAGCTATCCAGCTCTTAGTACAATCCCTCAGCTACTCATAAACAGTCAAAGGCTTCTCACAAACCTTCTCCTTTGCCCTCCAAGCCTTCTATTTCCTTGCGCAGTTTCTCCTGGGGTCAAATGCTGCCACCTGTGTGTAATTACCTCACACACTGCTTATTAAACTCATAAGTAACTGCGCAATCCTGAAGGAGATAATTCCTTCTGCATGGATGAGTTTCCTATATAGGAAAATTCCTCCAACTAATAGTACATTGTCCCTTCCTCTGATCTCAATTGGGTCTCTGACTGAACTGGCATGCATGAGTTATTTATGAGAGAATATTCAGTTATCTGAAGTGCAATAGTTACATGCATGCATGCATTAACTAACTGAACTCACAATCAGTACCACAAACTGTTGGAACTAATCTAACTGGACTTAACTTAGTTAACTGAGATAACTAATTACAACTCAAAGTACAACTCATCCTGATCTCCTAATTAAGGGATAACTTCCTCAATCAAAGGGATAACTGTTGCATGTCTTCACATAGACTTCATGTTTGATTTTCTACAACTAATTAACTCAAGATGAATTAATTAATTATTTTACAAATAGCTGCTAAGATCAAATTCGAATTTTAACTCTCAATTTTAGTTTAGGGACTAACTAAAATTGGAATCTATCCCGAAATGCTATTTATAGGAATGTTATTTTAGCATTTCTATTTTATCATTCCTTGTTGCTATTTCCAACACTGGTACCTGAGATGTTATTTATAGCATTTCTATTTATAGCATTTCTTGTTGCCATTTTCAACATTATAACCATGGGGGAGCAGTGCCTCCTATTGACATAATCATTGATTGGTTGCAGTGTGAATATGTTTCTTACTTGGTCTTTACCCCTCCCCATATGTTAAAAATAAATAAATCTATGTAATGTTCCATAGTACCCCTTTTACATGCCCTCCTTAAAAGAATGCTCATTATTAAGTAGGACATGCCTAAAATCTATGCATCTCGGAATTTTTTTTACGATATAAATATCTCTCTATACAAAAATAATTCTTCATTGGTTAAGCAATGTCATCAACACAACAACATATAAGCTCCAATATAGCATGATCATTATGCCAAAATGGGTAGCCACAACGGAGTGGTGCTTGGTACTAACATAATGGTTGATTGGTTGTAGTGTGAAGATGTTTGTTGCTCAACATTCCCCATCCCTATATCAAAATTAATAAAATCTTTCACAATGTAGCTTTCACATGCCCCCCAACAAAAGTGCCCTTTACTAAGTCAAATACATGAAAAATTTCCATGCCTTGGAATTGTTTATATCACATAAATACCTCTCTATACAAAATATTAATTCCTCGTTAGTTACGAGGTGTGGTCCACAACAACATATAAGCTCCAATATACCATGCAACTTTTATCAATGGACATAGTCGCAATGGAGATGTGCATTTTATTAACGTAACGGTTGATACATTATAGTGTGAATAAGTTTGTTGCTTACCCTTTCCCCTCCCTTTGTGCAAAATTAAACAATATCTCGGTTGTAGTATGCTCCAAGCGAGAGATCATTTAATTTTGCACAAAAGGAGGGAAAAGGCTAAGAAACAAACTTCTTCACATTACATGAATATGAGCCACAATACAATGAGGGTTTGTTTTATAGGATCCATCCATCGATACTATTTTATCCAATAGGTTCCCAATGTCAGTGATGGTCCTATAGGAAAACCTCCTAGCTTAATCCAAGTTGGAATACATATATCAATCTCCGCCCGTAGATGAAAACAAGGGTCACATGGCTCTAGGGAGAGGAATGAACCCCGAAACCATTTGCCAGCCAAACTGGTGTAGCATCCTCAATGCTCCTAAAAATAAACCCTAGCCACCCTCATGATAGAACATGAAAAATAGGCTCATACCTAAAAACTAGAGCCTACTAGCATTGTATCCATTCATTTAGATCGTCCATTGAGATGTGTCAACCAAAATAATTACCAATTGGAATATTTTTCAAATAATTCTAAAATGTGTTTGACTCTCAAACTTCCTAACTACTAGTAACATTCTCTTTTTCTTTCACTTTAAAACCTTGCTAGATTTCTTTGGGCCTTACCAAAAATTACAAGAAATGCCATACAACCAACCAATGAATCAAAGTCTACCCATCTCCAATAAATCTAGTTCCACACATTTACTCCAAAGGCAATCTCACCTTAGCATAATGTTTGGCCACCACTTATAAAAAAGCAAAGCACCGTGTGAATAACAACTAAATTCCAAAGATGATGAATATTTAGTGGATCCTCCTCATTTCTACTATATTAAAAATACCATGTAACTCATGAAGTCCCTTGTCACCTCCACCAAAAACGCCATCTAACTTATGAAGTCCCTTGCTCACTTCCACCGACACCTAGCTTAACTTATGAAGTCCCTTGCTCACTTCCACCGACACCTAGCTTAAGGCTAGTACTATCACGTAACATCCATCCATATATCTTCTTATGGGCACCAACGAACTTACCACACCCACATCATTGACAAAACCTAAAATTTTGTAGAACGAGCATGACTCGTCTTCCTTGTTGCAAATCAAATTTTAACTAAAAAAATATATATTAAGACACATTCTCACGGGGTCCTCTTTATCACAGTCCCTAGGCCCTCAACCTTCGCATGTACAAACTGTCATGGCACAATCTTAGATACGGGGCAACCAACAAGCATTTGAAATACTTCCTGTCTGGACTCGATTCCTTCCCAGGATCCTATTTTTGTTTCAAATTGACGGGGTTCAGTTCACGAATCGTGTTGGTGCGATACATTTCGGTTCAGTCAACTGCACGAAATCAAATCGTCAGGCGAAGGGAGGTGTTGACGCCGCTGAGAGGGTCTGCAACTGGACAGAGTGATCACTTGGAAACCTGTTCTATTAGCTGCTGCCTTTGCGACTCCTCGTTGCAGGAAGAATGCAGGCGCCCGCTGTTCCCCGGCCCCGGCTGGAGTTTCTCAACACAAAACCGCCACCGAACTATGTGGCCGGGCTGGGCCGAGGGGCCACGGGGTTCACCACGCGGTCCGATATCGGGCCTGCGAGGGCCGCCCCAGACCTGCCGGACCGCTCCGCCACCACCATAGGAGGCGCGTCAGCGGGCAGAGGGCGGGGCAAGGGCAGTGCCGGTGCCGCGGGTACCGAAGAGGAGGAAGAAGTAGACGACGAGAAGGGATATGATGAGAACCAAAAGTTCGATGAATTTGAGGGTAACGATGTGGGTTTGTTTGCCTCTGCCGAATACGATGAGGACGACAAGGAAGCCGATGCCGTCTGGGAGAGCATTGATAAAAGAATGGACTCTCGCCGCAAGGACCGGCGAGAGGCAAGACTGAAACAGGAGATTGAGAAGTACAGAGCCTCAAACCCTAAAATTACAGAGCAGTTTGCAGACCTTAAGAGGAAATTGTATACGCTCTCCACCGAGGAGTGGGACAGCATACCAGAGATTGGGGATTATTCGCTTCGGAACAAAAAAAAGAGGTTTGAGAGTTTTGTTCCAGTTCCGGATACATTGCTGGAGAAGGCCAGGCAAGAGAAGGAGCACGTCAGTGCATTGGATCCGAAAAGCAGGGCTGCCGGTGGCACGGAGACACCCTGGGCACAGACGCCGGTGACTGATCTCACGGCTGTTGGAGAGGGGAGAGGGACTGTGCTGTCTTTGAAGCTCGATAGGCTATCTGATTCGGTTTCAGGATTGACTGTAGTGGATCCCAAGGGGTATCTGACTGATCTGAAGAGTATGAAGATTACCAGTGATGCGGAGATTTCGGATATTAAAAAGGCCAGATTGTTGCTCAAGTCGGTTACGCAGACTAATCCGAAGCATCCTCCTGGTTGGATTGCGGCGGCGAGGCTAGAGGAGGTTGCAGGGAAGATACAGGCTGCACGGCATTTGATTCAAAAAGGTATGTTCCTGCCCTGCAGAACCTCTTTATTAATTCAAATTTGGGAGTTGAATTTAATCAGAATTCAGTTAAAATTTAGTTGAGAAGTGTCAGCTCTTTAAGGTTTCATTTCTATTAGAACATCCTATTTATAGAGATTTGACTTTGGTGATTTAACTTCTCAGTTATGTAGGCTGCAAGTTTTTTTTATTTAGAAGGATATTTGATTCAAAAGTGTTGTCTGTTCTGTATTTTTATGAATTATGTGTCCTCTTTTTTGTTAAGTGTCAAATTCCAGATTCCAGTAAACCTTTCAATATTTTTTCTTAAATGTTCGGCTTTTACGATTCGTTTCTTTATATTGAACATTTCAGGTTGTGAAGAATGCCCAAAGAATGAAGATGTATGGCTGGAGGCTTGCAGATTGGCGAGTCCGGATGAAGCCAAAGCGGTCATTGCGCGCGGTGTAAAGGCGATCCCCAATTCGGTGAAGCTGTGGATGCAAGCTTCAAAGCTTGAACATGATGATGCGAACAAGAGCCGAGTGCTGAGGAAGGGGCTGGAGCATATTCCTGACTCTGTGAGGCTTTGGAAGGCTGTGGTGGAGTTGGCAAATGAGGAGGATGCCCGGATTTTGCTTCACAGGGCAGTGGAGTGCTGTCCACTACATGTGGAGTTGTGGCTTGCGTTGACAAGGCTTGAGACATACGATCAGGCAAAGAAGGTTCTCAACAAGGCTAGGGAGAAGCTTTCCAAGGAACCTTCGATCTGGATCACTGCTGCGAAGCTTGAGGAGGCCAATGGAAACACAACCATGGTGGGCAAGATTATTGAGAGGGGAATTAGGTCCCTGCAGAGGGAAGGGGTAGTGATTGACAGAGAAGCTTGGATGAAGGAGGCAGAGGCCGCAGAGCGAGCAGGGTCTGGTGTGACTTGCCAGGCAATAATTCGCAACACAATTTCTATTGGAGTTGAAGAGGAAGATAGAAAGAGAACATGGGTTGCAGATGCAGAGGAATGCAAGAAGAGGGGATCAATTGAAACTGCACGTGCCATCTATGCACATGCCCTTACAGTGTTTGTTGCTAAGAAAAGTATTTGGCTTAAGGCTGCCCAGCTAGAGAAGAGCCATGGAACTAGAGAATCATTGGATGCTTTACTGAGAAAAGCAGTGACATACTGTCCGAGAGCAGAGGTGCTATGGCTGATGGGAGCTAAGGAAAAGTGGCTTGCAGGGGATGTCCCATCCGCTCGAGCAATTTTGCAGGAGGCTTATGCTGCAATACCCAACTCAGAGGAGATTTGGTTAGCTGCATTCAAGCTGGAGTTTGAAAATCATGAGCCTGAGAGAGCAAGGATGCTTCTCGCCAAGGCTCGTGAGAGAGGTGGTACAGAAAGAGTCTGGATGAAGTCAGCAATTGTTGAAAGAGAGCTGGGAAACACTGCGGAGGAGAGGTCACTGCTTGATGAAGGGCTTAAAAAGTATCCTGCATTCTTTAAATTGTGGCTAATGCGAGGACAGCTTGAAGATCGTCTTGGGAACCTGGAGGCTGCACGTGAGGTCTATGAGCAAGGCCTCAAGAACTGTCCAGGGTGCATTCCTCTATGGCTCTCAGCTGCTAAATTGGAGGAAAAAATGGGTGGTCTGAGCAAGGCGAGGGCAATTCTTACTATAGCTAGAAAGAGGAACCCTCAAAATCCAGAGCTCTGGCTTTCTGCTATCAGGTCTGAATCAAGGCATGGCAATAAGAAAGAGAGTGAGATCCTGATGGCTAAGGCATTACAGGAGTGCCCGACGAGTGGCATATTATGGGCGGCATCAATTGAGATGGCTCCAAGGCCTCAGAGAAAGAGCAAGAGTATGGATGCACTCAAGAGATGTGATCATGATCCATATGTGATTGCAGCTGTTGCCAAGCTGTTCTGGAATGATAGGAAGGTTGATAAGGCAAGGAATTGGTTGAACAGGGCGGTCACTCTTGCACCAGACAATGGGGATTTTTGGGCCCAATACTACAAGTTTGAACTTCAGCATGGAACTGAGGAGATCCAACAGGATGTTCTGAAGAGATGCATTGCTGCAGAACCAAGGCATGGAGAGCGGTGGGCATCTATATCAAAAGCAGTTGAAAATTCACATCTGCCTGTTGAAGCTATTTTAAAGAAAGTAGTGGTTGCTTTAGGCAAGGAAGAAGGGGTTATAGGAGTTTGAAAAACTTTTGAGAATAAAAATCAGGCCTTCCAATTATCAATATGTTTTTACTAGCTGACAATTTGGACAGCATATTACTCTGGCAGTATTATTGTAATCATTGTAGCATAGTTTGCTGTAATAGTCATCCTAATTTTTATTTTTTTTGAAAAGTAAATTCACCGTTTTCCTTAAATATCCCATAAGTAGCATATGGATGGTGTTGCTAATAATCGATGCTTTAAAAGCAATTGAACCCTGGTTTATGGGCAAAATATACATAAAGGTGCATAGAACCCTTACATCTTTCCATTATTCCCAACAAGGCAGGGAACATCAACTCCATCTCGTAAGATAGTTTGCTATTGCTATTGTTGCCAGTATTATTGTAGTTATGCCATACCCAACTCCACTAATAGTCATTTGTGGTGTTTGACTCAAGTAGATACTTGTCATAGGGCAAACAACATTTTGAACTCTGGTCAGTCTCCTTCCATGATGACAGGTTGAATCCTGATCAGTCTCCATCCATGGGATTCTAATGGTCCCTAGATGTGAGATTCACATGCCAAATTGAATCATTTCATAGAATGACTCCACTGCATATTACCGCCTTTCAGTTATGGCTGAGTATCTATTTTTACCAAATTTGGCCAGGACTTGAGTATAATCCTAATTACATCAAACTTGAGTCTAACCCTAAGTGCCCAAAATTTTGCAAAAACCCAATTATGCAGCACAGTCTAGGAGGGGTTAACATGCCTATGAGGTATTTGAACCTTGTTGAGGGCTAAGAACAGTTGGACTTTACCAACCAACCAAACTCACTTTTGACCACTTCTAGTTACTTTAGCCTGTAGATGCTCTCATAAAAAGAAAGCAGTTGATCCAATAAAAGGAAAGGGATTGGTTGCGTGTTTCATTCCCCCTTTTTTCTTTGTCAGCTGAAAGTTTTCCAAGAAGCATAAACCTACTGAATAATAAAACTGATTTTGTTGCCGCTCCAACTCCCACAGATATACATCACAATGTGTCATAGTTTACTATAAACCTCTATAGACAGTGGGCAGCACTGAATCCAAGTAATTCCCCTCATCCCTTAAAAGACACCTCTAAATGCAACTAGAAATAGTTAGTAAATGTAAAGTACAAAGATATAAGAGATCCTGTGTTGAGCCAAAAACCTGTGCATTCACAACATAATTGGGATGGATGAAACTAAAAAACAATTATGCAGTTTGACGAAAAATTGTCTTACGCATACAAAATGAAAGAAGCATTGGCATGTTTACAAATTTAAGGACAGGCAGAGTGAGTCTCCGGGCAACACAGTTACATGTGGAGACCCTAGATCCTTGTACCGACAATATCTAGTGACTTATAAAATGACTGCCAAAACGATGCCTTTGCTATGCATGTAAGAACACAACCTGTATAATGAGGGAGATGTAATATTGTCTGAGAAGCAGATTTATACAGAGCGGGCCAAAATTGTGTATTTATTGAAGATACAACTGATTTGGGCATGAAACAAGTATCCAAGATTTCAATGTGCCTAATTTCAGAGCCCATTAATGGTTTACTATGAAACCTAACATTTCAAAACAAACGCATTCACCAAAGATAAGACACTGAACAGTAATGGATCAGCAGTCGATATAATACACAAATCCACAGCCATTTAGTATGTATAATGAACAAAGGAAATGAGTTAGGAACAGAGAGGGTGAGCCAAAACAACACGAGCAGCCATATGCTAATATTATGCCCAATGAGGAAACAAAATTGCACATATTAGTTCAATCCTGTGTTGGATATAAAGACTGTTCGTATCATATCAGTCCTGTGTTAGAAAACAAAGCCTGTGATAGCACATTAGAACATGCTAACCCATTCCTTCCACCCTATTCAAGCAATAGGACGTATCAGTATGTTCTACTCATTTCGTTAAGTGATAGAATAGACTAATGTATTTCAAAATCATATCAGCATGTTCTACTCAACGAGGAAAGAGAAAGAATTGCTCATTTAAATCATCCCGGTGATTTGTTGGTCACCGAAGGCAACAGTGTTAAATAAGGAGTAAACCCATGTTCTGCCCAGGGCTTAGGGGTGCTATTTCTCTTACTTATTGCGTTTACCTACTCTTGGTAAAAAAATTAACACACAACAGTTACTCAAAACAGTCCCCAGGACTAGATTTTCAAGCTCAAGCACACTAACTTTATGTATCCTCAGTTTGAGGCAATGCCTATGAATTACTCAAATGATTGCACTCGAATTTAGACCATCGTACCTACAGAAATATAGAGTCTAGAATTGCTGTCAAGGGTATTGTAAACATTCATTTGGTATGAGTGGCTTTATCCTACTACATACCAACAGGGCACCATCCTCAAGGAGGTCCTCATGAATGAAACAAAGACAGATATATTCTAGTTTTGGCCAGGTGACCATTCCACGCACAGTTCTTAGTAGATATGAGTAACAACAGAGTACCTTAGCAGCTGCTTGGGTCTTGATGAGGCATGGAATACCTGTTAGGAACATTGTCATTAATAGAAACATCTCAAGATTAAATTTGTAAATAGTCCTGGTTATTATATGTGTCAATAGAAGTGTAATGAGCCACACTATTTGTTCTAATTCTGAGTTGTTCATAAAATAGATAATTTATTTCTGATGGACTTGAGTCACTAGGCATGCTTAATACAAAAGTAGATTTTCGTCCTGACATCACAAGTTCCTTCAAGTGTCAGATTATGGTGCCTAGTCATCCAGGCTTGAGGAGGTCTGCGGTTTGCATCATGTAACTGTTTCCCCATGAGTGGATAATAACAAGACATTATGATTTAAGGAGGTACCTTTGGCCTATAAGTCAATAGTAGTGCCTAAAGTATTGATACCTCCTACTACAATTCATGAGATGTTCAGACAATTCAATAAGGTACATCAGATTGAGCATTGGGGAAAGGTTTATGAATTTCCCCCCATTCATAGGTAAGCTGCCAACATGCAGTTGCCACCCCCTAGCTCATGCAAACTTTCCCAATGTTCAAACCAGGGAATCCAGAGGTTTTCCTATCTCCACCCTGCATAGAGAACCTGTCCCCAAGATCTTGTCCAGGGATTCCAGAGATTATGTCCCACCTCCATCCTGTATATAAAAACCTATTCGCCAAGGCCCTGTCCATGGCTTACAGAGGTTCTGTCCCAATACAAGCTGTTTTTCAACTATATGAATAATTCAATTTGAAGACTAACGAGTGTAAATACCACCCAAAAATAACAGAGTTCAACCCCTTGCCAATGTGAATGCAAGGGATGTACAAGAATTTCAAATGGGGCCAGCCACAATTAGAAATGGGCATAGTGAAACAAACATCAGGTATATACTTAATTTCAGTCTCACATTGGATTCACTACAGAAATTCTTCTAGCTGCAAACATGGTAATTCCCATATCCATTTTCTCAACGAGAGATGGCATGGTACTTTAAAACAAGTAAGGACTTGACGTAAGGAGCGAATGGCATCTATTCTCAGCTCAGGTCAAACTCTACTTAGATGACTTGATCACTTTCAGAGTCACTCAGAAGATTGTACCTTTCTCGAGTTATGGTCTCTTTGTCAGAAATCAGTTCTGGCAGCACAACTCCAGATGCAAACACCTCAGGCTGCAGTGATGTAATGATTTACACGATTGTGTTCTTAGTCAATTCCAAACTATGGTGAGGTTGCTTTTCAGGGGGGTGTCTACCTCCACCCAACCAAAAGCCTCTCCCATAGGGCTAGACAGGAGACTAGGGTTAAGTTTAATGTATAGTATTCAACATGGAAACATTACCAGGCGTCCATACAACCTGTTGGAAGGTGGCTAAGCCACAAGCATGTGCACAAGATTTCTGATCCTTGGACAATAGAACTGACCCAGCAGCGACTAACAGATTTTTGGGAAATTGTAGTGCTAAGAATAGATTCGTGTTAACGATTTCACCATTGTGCTATGCCTTAGAACCCGGTTGTTGATTTGCTGCAGAGGAGTAGCAGTCTAATGCAGTAAATGCCAAGGGTACAATTTGGCAGCATGATGGAAGCTTACATCTGACACCTGATTCGATTTACTGTCCTTGTTATGTAGACCCCATGATGTCCAGGTGCGTCGCCCTCCTTGCAACAATGTGATTCGAATGGCTACCAAGCGACCTTCTTGACTTTGATTGTCCTCTCCTCGTCTTGCCTTCCCCTCTGTTCCCTCTCCCTTTCTCTCCTCTCCCCCTTTTCTGTTGAGAAATCTACGGGCAGCAGTAAAGGTGATTTCTCTTGCAATGTTAACTGCTTGTGATTCTTAATTAGGTTTTTTTTTGTAGTTGATTATTATTATGTGTTCTTCTTCATCAAACAGCTACCAAACCATAAAGAACAATAAGACAAAGGACACAAGAGGTAGGTGATCAGCTAGGGCCAAAACCTCTCCAATTTGAAAGGAAAATCCAAACGAATTCTTCTTCTTATAGAATCTTCAATTTATGAATTCCAAGACCAAGACCCTTGACTTATCAACCTCTCGAAGACCAAGTCACAAGACCTTTTGAAAAGTTCTTCTTGTTGTCCAAGTTAATGCTGGCTTCTTGCACTTCTATTCTCGCCTTCCCTGAAATTCGGCCTCTTTCCACAGTTTTGCAATTCTCGGCATTCCTGAAAGTACTGCAATTTTGCACGTTTGAGCTGATTGGAGGAGATTGGTGAGGCTTTTCTTCTTCGCTTGACTTGGAGACTTTCCTTTGTGATCTCGACTTGCAAGAATGCTTGTTGTGTGACCTCTTTCTTGGCTTCTTCAAGGGCTGATGTGACCTCACTGCAGAAACCCTAATTTTAGTCACACGTGTCAGGGAGATGACCCAAAAATATGACCAAACACTTCGATCTTCCTCTTTCTCTTTGCTGGATGAGAGACTTCTTTCTATCTTTTATTCACTCTTCTTCTTCTATTTCAGATGCTTGATGGATGCTCTGCAAGTGAGGCAAAGTCCTCCTTTATATAGTGGTTTGTGCTTGAGTCTAGGCCGACTTCTCCTTCTAGAACAATCCATAACTTCTTTGGAAGGCTGACTCGATTGAGTGCTTGTGATGAGGTCTTGGAGGGTTTTTGACTCTTCCAATGACTCAAATAAATTCTATTTTACACCATGTAACATGCCCAAATGGGTCTTCAATACATGACAATGACTCATTTGACTTTATGACTTAATGGCCGATCCAAATAGCTTACAATGGGAGCTTGACCTAAAAAAATAAAATTCCTTGAGCATGAAACCCATGGCTCAAGAATAACATAAATACTTTTATTTTTCTTCTTTACATTAATTACATAAAATCATGATTACACGTCATTATGAAGATCAAACTAGTTACATATTTCAACACTCCCTATTAACTAGGGAGGTATTCATAATCTATTCAAGGTACTTGGACATTCTCAATCTGAAGAATTGACATAAGAAGAGTCGGATTGGTAACCCATATATTTAGCACCATATCATCTAGCATTGTCATATAGCACGACCTTGACTAACAACTCTATCTCTCCACAAGATTAGAGCACAATGCTTGCGAGACCAATGATTTGTAGACACCCTCATCATTGTCTCTTTCGGAACATACCCCACCTTGGTTCACGTAGAGTATGTTCCATCAAGACTATTCTCATCTTGGATTCACATTGCACAATCCTCGAAGAATATTGGTCCTCTATGATTACTCTTATCTTGGCTGCCCTATCACACCCTCAAAGAGTATCAACTGTCAGATGCTTACCTAATCGTCCATTCTATCTTCCCAAGTGAAGACAAGAATGATGTGTCTATCTCTCCCTCTCAACTAGGGAGGAGATACCCATTCCAATGAAGGAATGTACCCATTCCTATATAAGGAATGTACCCAAGTTTCCTTTTAGCCTAGGGACTTGCTTCCAAGTTTCTACCAAGTTAGAAACTGGCTTTCCTTAAATAGGGACCTATTTCCAGCGACAACCCTTTCTTCTTTGGTGGAGAATATGGGACAATCAGTTGCTTGAAGAGCTCTTCCTTTCGATGTCATGAAATTCTTTCTCATCATACAGGAGTCTTCATCTTTGTGGGACTTCTTCGTAGGGCACAAAACATCCATCACTTTCATTCATGGCTCTTGTTAGTCATGTCATCCTTCTTTTCATCAAAAAGTGATTCACTAGTCCATATCAGGGCTACGTTCATGCCTTGCTACCTTTTTCATGTCATATTCTCTTCAGGATCTTTCATCCTACCATATCAACATCAGATGTAGATGACATCTACAAATCTTTCCTTGGCAGCCTTGCATTAGCCCCCATTCAGATATCGTTCAGAAATAGAAAATGAACATTAAATCAAAATTATCTTTGTGATGTTCCTTTCATCATGACATTTACTTGTTGGCACATCAACATCCTACATACATATTTTGACACATCTCTAAGATATAAAATGTCAAGGGTCTCCTTCCTTTCCAGATTTCGTCGGAGGCTTCATACCTTTTCCATGGAGATGTTGTGGTCAATCCATTTAGTCATCAGATGTTGATTTCCTTTTCTATGTGATCATAGTTGCATCTTTCACAATCTGTGCTTACTTTCTTCACATATTGCTTCCTAGGAACTTCCATCCATAGTTTCTATATCTTTATCAACCACCTCATATTTCATATGAGGACATATTATGTTGAAATCATCTAGTCAATATGTGAAACATGCTTTCATGCATCATCCAAAAGAAGGAGATGCCTTTCTTTTGATCATGCTCACGAGGTAGAGCATTTATCGATGCTATATGACATTATTCTATGCATACATACCTCATTTTTTCTTTTTGTTCATCTAAACTTTTTTCAACAACTTCCTTGATCAAAAGAACTTCAATCACCTTGACCTGTTTTACTTCTTTTGACATCATACCATCATCCCATGAATCCCATACAAGATGGAATTCTTGGCGAGACACTTGCTTCTTTCAGTAGGTGAACCTTCCAATGAAGATTACCATCATCCCATGAATCCCATACAAGATGGAATTCTTGGCGAGACACTTGCTTCTTTCAGTAGGTGAACCTTCCAATGAAGATTCCAACAAAGGATCTTGATCATCCTCATCCTGCAAATGCTCTTTTTGAATGATGTATGATGAGCTCTATACTAGATGACTTTCCTCTTTTCATAAGTACTACTTATGCTTCTGATGAGGTTACCAAGAACTACATCCTTCTATAGGTGACTACTATAGACTTTTGTTTCAACTATCTTTCATGCTTCTTTATGGTGATGTCACGAGCACTTGCTTTTAATTGTATGCTTCTATGATGCCATCTCCTAACATGATGCATTCTATCATGCTCCTAATGATTCCAATCATGATAACTATACTTTACAACAAAAAACTTGAGAAGAACTAGGTGATGAAGACTATCTCAATCATATTAGAGATCTTTTACTGCCTCCTTCTTGGATTTCTTCTTGTTAACTTCTTCTTCTTCTTCAATGATATGGGCTTCTTCCCTTCCTCTTTTGTTGTTGTCCTTCTTAAGCTTAGGACAATCTCTCTTGTAGTGCCCATATTCTTGGCATCCGTAGCATTGAACCTTGCCATGTTCTTTGTCCATTTCCAAGGACCAAACTTTCCTTTTATCTTTGACATGTTAGGATATGCCTGAGTTTGCTTGTTTGATCCTACATCACTTTTTGCCTTCAACTTGGTTTCTTCAATTTTGCATAGTGACCATGGTTCATTGAATGGAGTAGCTTCCTTTTTCCCATAGATACTTGATGTGAAGTTGCCCCATTCTTCTGGTGGTGCATTGAACACTATGGTAATCATTTCTCCGTCAAACAGTATCTTTCCCAACTCTTGTAGTTGATAACTTATTTCAGATATCCTCATAAACTATGAGGTTATTCCTTCTTCTTTTGATATCTTCATCTTGTGGAGTTCTTGCCTTAACGAGATTACTTCTCCTGCAGTGCTTACGGATAACAATTCTACAAGTTTGTCATATATTTCTTTTGATGTTTCTAGTTTTGATATATAGGGAATGAGGGGATCCTTGATGGATTCTATGAGAATCCTTTGGGCCCTTACTTCCCCTTTCATATACCTTGCGAGTGCTTGAGCATCTTCCTTTGGAGGTTTAGTGATTGAGCCCTTAACATGTTCCATGACCTCATTTTCTATGAGGTTTAGATTTGTTCTATTCTTCCATGCAAGAAAGTTTGAAGCCTAACTAATTTGTTGCTTTCTTTGCAGAAAGACATTTTGACAGATTCAGATGTAGACATAAATATATTTACTTGTGAAGATGCTCCTTTACTCTGCTGCCTTCTTGAATTTGATGAAGAGATTGGTAATAGAAAACGTCTTCCTGATGACGTTGGTTTTCTTCGAAAGTGAACCTTGACCCAAGGAGAGGGAGATCACCTTGAATCCTTTGATGATGATGACAACGCCATTTATCTTTGTTTCCCTTGGATGAGAAGACTTCAAGATGCTTCAGATAGTAGATCTTTCTTAGAGATAGGGTCTTTGAGTTCTTTTTTTCTTGAGATGATGATTTGAATGAGGATCCCAAGAATGCTTTAACTGTGCACTTCTATGATCGATCTAGGGTTTTGGCACTTCCTTCAATATGATGATGTAGCCTTTGTCTTCAAAATGCCTTGGAGATGAGAGGATCTTCTTGATTCTTTGGTGTGCCCTTGATATCCTTATGGAACCTTGATCTTTGAGTGTCCCTTGTTGAGTTGCCCTTGACTTGTTACCTTAGCTCTGATACAATGTTGAGAAATCTTGGGGCAACAGTAAAGGTGATGTCTCTTGCAATGATAACTACTTGTAGGAATTTTTACTCTTCTTAATTAAGTTCTTCTTGTACTTGATTAGTATTATGTGTTCCTCTTCAGCAAACAACAACCAAACCATAAAGAACAATAAGACAAAGGACACAAGATGTAGGCGATCAGTTAGGGCCAAAACCTCTTCAATTTGAGAGGAAAACCCAAACAAATTCTTCTTCTTATAGAATCTTCAATTGATGAATTCCAAGACCAAGACCCCAACCCCTTGACTTATCAACCTCTCCAAGACCAAGTCACAAGAACTTTTGAAAAGATATTCTTCTTCTTGTCCAAGTTAACACTAGCTTCTTGTATTTCTATTCTTGGCTTTCCTGAAATTCAACCTCTTTCCACAATCCTAAAATTCTCGGCCTGCTTGAAACTATTGCAATTTCACACGTGTGAGCTGATTGGTGAGGCTTTTCTTCTTTGCTTGACTTCGAGACTTTCCTTTGTGATCTCAGCTAGCAAGAATGCCTTTGTGATCTCAGCTAGCAAGAATGCTTGTTGTGTGACCTCTTTCTTGGCTTCTTCAAGGACTGATGTGACCTCACTGCAAAAACCCTAATTTCAGTGACATGTGTGAGGAAGATGACCCAAAAACTATGCCAAAACACTTCGATCTTCTTCTCCTTCTTTTTTCTGGATGAGAGACTTCCTTCTATCTTTTATTTGCACTTCTTTTATTTTGGATGCGTGATGGATGCTCTCCAAGTGAGGCCTAGTCCTCCTTTATATAGTGGTTTGTCTGTGCAAAATAATCCGGCTTGTACTTGAGTCTAGACTGACATCTCCTTCTAGAATGATCCATAGCTTCTTTGGAACGCCAACTTGATTGAGTGCTTGTGACAAGGTATAGGGTTTTTGACTCTTCTAATGACTCATAAATTCTCTTTGTTACATGCCTAAATGGGTCTTCATTACATGACAATGACAAATTTGGCTTTATGAATTAATGACCGATCCTAATATCTCACAAAGGTAGCTTGACCTATAAAAATAAAATTCCTTGAGCATGAAACCCATGACTCAAGCATAACTTGAATACTTTTATTTTTCTTCTTTACATTAATTACATAAAATCATGATTACACATGATGAAGATCAAACTTAGTTACACATTTCAACATTTTTTACTGCTCGCTCCATGTTTCTGGTTAGTTAAGGCCTGGCTAATTGGCATTTTCCTTTCTTGCCATTTGGACTCCCTTTTTCTCCCTCTTTGCCATTGACCATGTGTGATGCACCTCTAAAATATCTGCTAGACCCCCCTGAAGAATTGTTCATTGTGCCCACATTCTTCAGTTGTATGGTTGTAAGGAGAAGGAATAATAATAAGGAAGTCATTGTTTTTAATGCGTATTTCATCCCCATGGCATTTATGGTCATTTTAAGAGTTGAGTTGGGCGAACAAACTCAACTAGGTATCAAATATGAAAATTAGTATCTATATCTAGTATTTCCTTGTTTTATATACTTTCATGTGACCCAATCATTTATTTATTAGTCATACCCTCTTACTTAAGTTTGGGTAAGGACATTTGATTGGGTAGGTAGGGGGTGTTACAAACCCCTCCCCCTTGGGGGAACACCGTCCTTGGTGTTCAAAAACCATATACAATATACTATAACAGAAAATTCATCACATGTTATAGGCACAGTGATTTACTCAGCCACTTAGTAAATTTCATCCATTTTCCAATTGCCCCTTTTTGCAGTCTTTTGGTGCATTGTATGTGCTCTCTTTGATATCTTTAAGATGTTGCTTGTTGTCTTGCAACCAATTCCATGCACCGCAGACTGGGCCATTCCCATGTTTTTTTTTGTAGCATGGCATACAATCTCTTATAAGGAAGTTGTAATGATTCTTGTCTTGTTCATTAGTCTATCAAGGGAGTCCAGAGTTGTCCGACCTCCACCCTCTTCCAAAACAAGAGAATCCCTAGATCATACCGTCTCCACCCTCAAATGAGCAACAAGGGAACCTAGAGGTTGATACTTCACCCTCAAGGAAATCCAAATACCGTATTGTCTCCACCTTTAAATGAGCAACCACGGAATCCAGAGGTTGATACCTCCACCCTCAAGGGAATCCAAAGGCCATACCACCTTTACCCTCAAATGAGCAATCAAGGAATCCAGAGGTTGATACCTCTACCGTTAAGGGGATCTAGAGACCATACTGTCTCCACCCTCAAATAAGCAATCAGGAAATCGAGAGGTTGATATCTCCACCCTCGAGGGAATCCATAGACCATATCGTTGCCACCCTCAAATGAGCAATCAGGGAATCTAGATGATCTGAAAATGGGGCACTAAAGGCTTCTTGTCAGCCTTACAAGAGCCTCTCCCACTTCCAAAGCTTAAATATTTCCAAGACCTTATGATTAACCAATTGCGGAATCAATAAAGTGCTTGAAATAGGGGTATGCTTGAGTTTGGTTTTAAACTGTTTATGTGCTTTAAGTTTATTTGCTTGAACTGATATAAAACATATAATAGAAAATAAAGTAGCAAATACAATGCAACGATAAGCAATCACACATAACAACAATATAATATGGAGTTCACCTTGATATCTTGGGTTACGTCTCCTTGAACTCTAGTCAACTCGATTAGGCTCTTTGGGATTGTGGCTTAAATTATTTTTACAAGCTCCACGCTCAACTCCATTGGTTTACACTGAACCTATGGGTTTAGAATGCCATCTTACCCCTCTGGCTGTCCTCACTCTGCAGACAGATCTAGGCTTCTCTGGACTAAATTCCTTCAATTAGCGCTTTGAGCGATCTTGCTTTAGCTTGCACCAACTCCCTTAGAATTCTCTCATTCTCTCTAGAATGTCTTCTTCTATCTTCAACACACTTTGAACACCAACAACAACTTGATCATTTCGACCCTTTTTCTGTTCTGCAGCTTCATTACGGCTCCATGGCTCTTAGAAGTCTGCTGTGAGCTCTCTGGCTTTGGCTCTTGGCTCTGGCTCTGTCTCTGGCTCTGGCTCTCGTTCTGACACTTGGCTCTTATGAGCTTCTGGTTTCGCTTAACCTCTAAGCGATTCCAAGCTTCAAATCTCTGTGTTATCTCTCGGCCTCTGCGTGCATTCTCAGCAACCTTCCAGAGACCCCTGAGCAATTGTGTGCTCTGTGCATTTGTAAAATGTCGGTTATAGTCCTTCATCATTGAAAAACCCGACTGTTTCCTCACAAGAATCTGTTTACAAATGGAAAAGAACAGGTGGGCAGGAAAACCCGATCATTTTGCCTTTCTCTGGCCGAAATAGCCAAATAACGGAATACACAAGAAAGCGCACGCAAAACACATCATGGGCCTTTAGCCCAGATTTCAAACATTATGGAATCGCCCCTACAAATCTACTGGGTCCGTCATCCCATTGCATTATCGCAATCACTTAGGCGGGAGGTCAAAACTTCAATACATAGGAAATATAAAGAAATCCCGTAAATCAGTTATGAAATCGCGCTTATAATCCCCCATTGGGTCCGCCTTTGGTCACCATATCAAAATCGCATGTCGCATGGTCAAAACCTCAATACTCGGATAATACACAGAAAATCTGAAAATCTGGATTTCAAAACTTAAGAAATCGCGTCCATAATTCTTATCGGGTCCGCCTTTTATTGGCATATCGCAAGTCGCAATTACAATGTGCATTGGCCCTGGTATTTGGGGGTTCACCGATCGTCGATAGCGCTGATCGTTCTATCGGCACTATCGCTATCGGCCCATTGGAACATCGACATATCGCATATCGCTGTCGCAATGGCCCCGGGGGTCTTCCCACTGGTCATGCCGATCGCCGATCAGATCCCCACTGTTGATCTGCGACCTTTAATCTCACAGTTGACAGTCCATTTTGGGCGCGTAACTTACACGTGGATTAACCGCCCGAAAAAATGGTTTCCTCTCTCCTCCACCGTGCCATGCATCAATCAATATATGGATTCGAGCGAAGCATGTCCAATACCGCTTACTGTTTGAAGCTTGCCCGAAATACCATTTACGGCTTCCCTTTTGGAATTCAAAAGGTTCACTTGTTTGATTTATAAATCTGTCAGGTCTACTGAAGGCATTTGCGCCTGTTTTAAGTCCTTCAACCTTAGTTTATTGTGATGTGATAAAGGAATGCGATGCGATGGATTCTAAGGGTTTTTATGTTTAAAAACACATTTTCCCTTAAGTCCCATTTATAACAAATTGCCTCCTTTTCAAAGGACAAAGGCAAACTTCTTTTTGCGATAACTTCTTCATCCAAAGTCCATTTTAGCCCATTCAAATTGTAATAAATTCATAATTTAAAGATCTATGCAATGGGACTATTTCCAGGAGCATATTTGGACTTTCATTTTCATTTGTGAGGAACACTTTAGACTTAGAAGTCTATTCTAGATCCATTTTGGATCACACCTTCCCACTAAAAGAACTTTTGGTCTCCAAAAGACTGATATACCGATCTGAACAATAAATGAGAGTATCAACACCCTCTTCTTTCAACCTCCATACACTTGCCTTACATAGTACCTCTGAACCAAAGCCTTTGACCACTCTCCTTTCTGGATGTGCTGGTCCTCTTGGGAAGAACTGTTTTCCTCCTTGACTTCATGCATAACTCCTGCTCAGATGGTCATAGAAGGTAGTTTGAACTTCTCTGCCTTGATCATTGATCCAAAGTGGCTCAAACAAATGTGAAGTTACATTTGCTTCACAAAATTTTTCATTTGTATCTGTTTGACAAGCTGTCAACAACAACTGTTAACAACAACAAAAATACAGACAACAACTAGACGGCCTGAAACTCCTGCTTCAACAAAAGAAACAGATTTTCACATCTTGTGAACTACCTTCATGTCTTACATCTACATACAAATGATGGACTAGATACCAAGCCCACAAAACATGCATTTAAAACAAATGACCCTTCAAGTCAAGCATGTAGAAAAAGGCCTCTAGGACTCTTTTTGAAAAGATGAAACACTTCATCATTATCTCCATATTGGAGACCAAATCAAATTTTCTCAAGTCAATATTGACATGCATGTTTAAAACAAAGCAATCAACCCTTCAAGTTAATTACACATACATGTTTAAATACAATGAAATCATTAGCATCCCTATGTTCATGCACATCATTCTCATGCATGCATTTAATCCTTCAACTTTCGCTTAAGCACACTATACTTTCGAAACTGAAATGAATATAATGTTGCAGCAACAAAATGAGTCTCCTAAACTTTTCCATTCACCTTCTTGGCAAAATCCTGCAACTTGCATTCCATTAACAAAGAGATGCAGATAGATGCATCAAATCAAAGGCATGCAATCTTTAATTGGATAAGAACTCTAACCATTTCTTACCAATCCATTTCAAAGGTGCTACCTTTGTCTGCACACCAACATCAAAATGTGAATCATCCTGAAACACATCAATTATGGAAACTTCCTTTCCATTTCTGTCATTTTCTCTTTCCACCTTCTTCAAGTTTTGTGGAAGCATTGTTGGATTCAGAGTCCAACATTTGTAGCAACATGTCCTTGCTTATGGCAGTTAATGCAACACATGTGCATCCTCTTCACAGCATGATTCACCTTGTCAAATGGACCTTTGGCTT
This sequence comes from Pinus taeda, assembly GCA_000404065.3. Classification (NCBI taxonomy): domain Eukaryota; kingdom Viridiplantae; phylum Streptophyta; class Pinopsida; order Pinales; family Pinaceae; genus Pinus; species Pinus taeda. Next base: position 130,813 of record APFE030739101.1, on the reverse strand, counting down.
CTTGCTTCCTTTCCTCCAAAAGTTTCTTGTATGTGGCCATTCTCTTCCAACATCTAGAAACATTATGGTTTTCCAAACCACAAAAGGAATATGCAATTCTTTTCGCATACCTATATGGAAATTTATCATGCTGAACATAATCAAAAGGAGTATGGTTAGAACCAGATTTATACCTTTCTTTTTCACCTTTATTGCCTTCATGAGGAGGTGAACCCAATGCTGCAGGAAATGTCCCCCCTGGATCTAACCCCCAAAACGTCCATACGGATGCGTGGGGGAAGCGCCTCCCGAAACATGTTTCGGACTGATAAAGGCGCTTCCTGGAAATTATTGAAGTGTCCTTTCGAAGTGCGTTTCTGTTTTTCCGAAGCCCGTTTCATACGGTGCTTCGGAGGCTGAATCGTACGGATCACGTATGATTCTGTACGTGCTTCCAAAAATTCTGCCGCGTGGCCTAGAAAAAATAGTTTTTTATTTTTTTGTGAGTTTGCTTGTTGGGGCGGGTCCACCTTGGGTTAAGGTGAAGAATGAAGGGAATACAACCCCCATTCATCCCTCATTTAATCACTTTGAGTTTATGATAGTTGGAGAAGAGAAGAGAGGAGAGGAGAAGAGAAGAGAAGAGAAGAGAGAAGAGCATAAGAGAGGAGAGCTTGAAGGAGTGAAGGAGGAGGAGTAGGAGCTAGGAGAAGGAGGAGTAGCTTGGAGCAGGTTCTTGGAGGACTTCATCTACAAGAGCTAAATAGGTAAGTGCAAACCCCAAACTCCCTTATTTTTTTGACATTTTTTTTGTATTTTCTCCTACCTCTCCTACTCTTTCCCATTGTTGTTACTTGCTTCTTTACTTGCAGGTTGTCCACCACATATATTCATATTCCAAGATGATGTTCTTTTGGCTTCTATGTATCATATTCATTGCACTTTTGGTTTTAATGATGGCAAAGGGGAGTAGGAATAGAAGGGAAGAAGCATAAGAGGACATGATCCCAATATGAGTGATCCAATGTATGATGAGGAGGAAGGGTTTGAAGAGGAAGGAGATGAAGTTGACCCTGGAGGGGAAACTGAAACACTAGAGGGGAAAGTTGCGTTAACACCCTTGTGGAACTATGTGAGCAAACTTGAAGGGGGAAAGGGTGGTGGAAGCTACAAATTTTTGTGTCCTCATGGTTGTCATGGAGGAAAACCATTTAGTGGTTCATATACCCGTGTGAGGAGGCATTTTTGTGGGGTACTGGACAGTGATGATAAAAAGGGTCTAGTGGGGATACAAATTTGCCCAAACATTTCATCTGAACAAAGAGGAAAATACATCCAAATAGAGGAGGTTGCACAACAAAAGAACCAATAAACAAAAAACTCGTTCTGAATCAAGTGCAACCTATATATTTGGTAGCTCATCTCCTCATGGTATTTCTGGAAGCTCTGGAGGTAAAAAAACAATAGGGAATTTCCTTAATGTTGTTGGGATGGATGATGTGGATGGAAAGATAGTTCGATTTCTTTGTGCTTGCGGTGTACCATTCAATGTGCTTTACTCTCCCTATTTGCATGAAATGGTAAAGGCCATCAATGACGCCCCAAAAGGATACAAGTCCCCCAACTATGAGAAAGCTAGAACAGTGTTATTAGAAAGAGAAAAAGCTAAGGTTCAAAGAGCTTTGACACGTTTTACAAATGAGTGGGTAGATTTTGGGGTATCCATTCTATCAGATGGGTGGACGAATATTAGAAACCAACATTTGATAAATGTTCTTGGTGTTTCTGCTCGTGGTGCAGTATTTATTACATGTCATGACTCCTCCTCCATTAGTGACAAAGCATTGCAGATCTCCTATTGCAGTCAATCAAAGATGTTGGTCCGAATAATGTGGTTCAAGTGATCATAGATACTGCAGAAAATTGTAAGGTAGCAGGAAAAATTATTGAACGTACTCATCCACACATCTTTTGGTTTGGGTGCCTAGTTCACACATTGAACCTTTTGATGCATGATATTGTGAAGCATAAAGAATGTGGGTGGATTACTGAGCTTTACAGGAGTGGGAAGAAACTCATTAAATTCATCACAGAGCATACAAGGGTAAACTACTTCTATGGCACTTACTCCAAGTTGCAGTTGCTTAAACTTGCAAAGACAAGATTTGCCAGTTATTACCTCACCTTTAGGCGGCTAGTGAAGGTGAGACAAGCTTTAACTAATTTGGTGTGTGCTAAAACATGGGATGAAATTAACACTGATAGAGATGGTGCTAATGCAACCAAGGACACTATTCTTGACATGTACTTTTGGTCACAGGTTAAATATGTTTTGCAATTCACCAAACCAATTTATTATATGATCAAGTTTGGAGATTCAGATCGACCAATAATTAGGGAGGTGTATGAGCAAATGGATAGCATGTTGGGGCAGATTAAAGACATTGTCTAGCCTAGAGATATCACCTTGTACAATTATATTCGTGCAAAGGTGGAAAACCGATGGGAAATGCTAAATGTTCCATTGCATTCATTAGCATATGTTTTGACACCTAAATACTATCATCCATCATGGCTTTCAACACCAACACCTGGGGAGGGAAGCAGGAGAAAACCACACCAAGGTCAAGAGGTTCACAAAAAAAATATGATTGCATTGAGTAAATTAATCCCTGATGAGGAGGAGGCTGCCATGGTACGGAGACAGTGGAGCAAATATATGCTTAACACTGGTCCATTTGGGAGCATGCATGCAATTAAAGATCGAGAGAATTTTTCTTCTCGAGTGGTGGAACATGCATGAAGGGGCTACTCCACTTCTACAAACTTTGGCATTGCGGGTGCTATCACAGGTGGTAAACACTTCTTCTACAGAGAGCTGTTGGAGCTCTTATTCTTTCATCCACAGTGTTAAAAGGAACAGGTTGATTTCAGAACGGGTAGAGAGCTTGGTTTATGTTCATTACAACTTGCAATTGTTGTCCCATTACTGTGATGATACAAAGACTAATAAAGACTTGTTGATTTGGGCCAAGAATCTAGAGTAGCCCAATTTGGAGGATGGAGTGTTGCAATTAGAGCAATTAGAGGATGCTCTTATCCAGGTATGTCCATTTTGGTATGAATTTTCCTTAGAAAGCATTTCTGTAATTCATGTTTTTAATTTTCTTGTTAATTAGTGTTTTTTTTTGCATGAATTTTTTGAGCGATTCCAGGATGATGATGATCGTGTTGAGATGCCACACCCATCTGGTCCATTGGTTCCTAGGTTCCATGGTTCAACACCAACAACAGGGGGTTTGTCTTCATTATTTTTAGTGCCACTGCCACAAATTCCAAAGGCAGTATCTTCTTCATTGCCACCACGTGGAGGCCCGCTGCCATGTTCTTTTCGTGGTGGAAGGAGGAGAGATTAGTAGATATATTCACAATTTACTACTTTTATCATAGATTAATCATTAGACTTGTAGGCTTGTGAATTTGAACCTTTTTTGTCTTGGCAGCGACCAAGTGACATATTTTGCAAACATAATTATTTGAATTTTGGACATGACATATGTTGACAGTTGCTCATCTGCTAGATAAATCATAATATGCTCTATGCTGTATAATATGCTTAAATGTTTTATGTTTTATAATATGCTTAAAAATTTGATGTATGTTTGTAATTGCTAGAATATAGATGGTTGATGTACATACTAGTAATTACAATGGAATCATGGATCCTATATCTATCTTGATTTATGCAAAAATATGCATGTTTTCATGTCTTCTACAACTAATTTGGTATTTGGGATGTTTGTTTTGAGTATAAATGCAAAAAAATATATATATAGCAGATGCTTCGCTTCCCAGATTTTTGGAAAATGACGCTTCCACATCCTCGCTTCCAAAAAACGTCCCCGCTTCGTGCAACATGGGGTGAATCGAATGAAGAAGTGGCTCCCTTTGGAACACCATCAATATCTTCAAGGCTGTCGGAGTTTCCACAACTCTTTGGTTCAAGTGCATGCTTATGAACACCTGCATCTTGCAAATGATGTTTCAAGCTATTACATTCTCCATGAATACAATCTTCACATTCTTGAGGTAGAAGACCTGAAATGAAACTCCTTCTTGGAATTGTTTCAATGGCTTTCATGGAAGCTTTGGAACTTTCTCAATAAGACTGTCCATATCCAAGACCCAAATACTTAGGCCTTTACTCAACTATTATTGGCTCAACAATACCCTGTGCATGTTTGCCCAAGACTTTTCCTTCATAGCCCATCTTGGACATTAGCTTGGAACCTATGCCTCTGATATGTTTTTCAAAAGAACCAATATAAGCATTCTTAGAAGAATTTGAAGGCAAACAGGAATTGTTTACCTCTTCTTCAAGCTGATACTTGACCAAGGCTTCTTTGGCAACAAAGAGTTGTATCTCCAATTCATGCATCATTTTCAGGTTCATATTTGCAATATGAAGTTGCCTCTCCATTTCCTGCAGTTTGTCAGAAAGCAACTGCTTATCTCCCTCCACAGAATTCAACTGCTCTTTAAGTATGTTGCTCTTCCATTCATTCTCATACATTTCCCTCACCATATCCATCACGGTGGACAAGTCTTGCTTCATGTCTTCATCAAAGAATCTTGTGAAGAAAGCAGAATTTGAGGACTCAATTGTAGAAGTTGTCATTATGCCAATGAACAAAATAACTTCAAACAAGATTAATAAAGAGCTTATTCAGCGACCTTTTGCAACAAACCTCTTGTGCTTCAAGGATTGCCTTGAGGTCATTTGGGATAAGAAGAATGCCTTCAGCCCTTCTTCCTTCTTGTCCTCTCCTGGACTGAGCTATTAATAGCTTTCCCTTCCCTCTGCAAACTCAAACAATAGTGAGTTTGCGAACAAGCATACAATCAATCCCTAATTGTTTAAATACCTTTTAGACAAGCAACTTTTGCTCTGTCAATCAAGCATTATGATCTGATACCACTTGCTCTAGTATAACCAGCTTTGATATCACCTTCTTTGAGGGTAGGGTTAATCAAACTTAAGCTCTGATACCACCTGATCTGAAAATGGGGCACAAAAGGCTTCTTGTCAAGCTTACAAGAGCCTCTCCCACTTCCAAAGCTTAAATATTTCCAAAACCTTATGATTAACCAATTGCAGAATTAATAAAGTGCTTGAAATAGGTGTATGCTTGTGTTTGGTTTTAAACTGTTTATGTGCTTTAAGTTTATTTGCTTGAAATGATATAAAACATATAACAACAAATAAAGCAACAAATACAATGCAACAATAAGCAATCACACATAATAGCAATATAATATGAAGTTCACCCTGATATATTGGGCTACGTCTCCTTGAGATCTAGTCAACTCAACTAGGCTCTTTGGGATTATGGCTTAAATTATTTTGACAAGCTCCACGCTCAACTCCATTGGTTTACACTGAACCTATGGGTTTAGAATGCCATCTTACCTCTCTGATTGTCCTCACTCTGCAGACAGATCTAGGATTCTCTGGATTAGATTCCTTTAATCAGCGCTTTGAGCGATCTTGCTCGTGCTTGCACCAACTCCCTCATAATTCTTTCACTGTCTTTGGAATGCCTTCTTCTATCTTCAGCACACTTTGAACACCAGCAACAACTTGATCATTTCAACCCTTTGCTGTTCTGCAGCGTCACTATGACTCCATGGCTCTTTGAAGTCTGCTACAAGCTCTTTGGCTCTGGCTTGGCTCTTGGCTCTAGCTCTTGCTCAAGCACTTGGCTCTTACGAGCTTCTGGTTTCGCTTGACCTCCAATCGATTCCAAGCTTCGACTCTCTGTGTTATCTCTCAGTCTCTGCATCCATTCTCAGCAACCTTCCAGCGACCCCTGAGCAATTGTGTGCTTTGTACATTTGTAACACATTGGTTACAGTCCTTCATCATTGAAGAACCTGACTGTTTCCTCACAAGAATATGTTTACAAATGGAAAAGAACAGGTGGGCAGGAAAACCTGGTCATTTTGCCTTCCTCTGGCCGAAATAGCCAAATAACGGAATACACAAGAAAGTGCATGCAAAACACATCATGGGCCTTTAGCCCAGATTTCAAACATTATGGAATCGCCCCTATAAACCTAGTAGGTCCATCATCCTATTGCATTATTGCAATCGCTTAGGCGGGAGGTCGAAACCTCAATACACAGGAAATACAAAGAAATCCCATAAATCCAGATTTCAAAAGTTATGAAATCGTGCTTATAATCCCCATCGGGTCCGCCTTTGGTTGCCATATCACAATTGCATGTCGCATGGTCAAAACCTTAATACTCAGATAATATACAAAAAATCTGAAAATCTGGATTTCAAAACTTATGAAATCGCATCCATAATTCTTATCGGGTCTGCCTTTTATTGGCATATCACAAGTTGCAATTGCAATGTGCATTGGCCCGGGTATCAGGGGTTCGTCGATATCGCTGAGAGCTCTATTGGTGCTACCGCTATCGGCCCATCAAAACATCAACATATCGCATATTGCTGTCGCAACGGCCCCGAGGGTCTTCCCTTTGGTCATGTTGATCGACGACCCGTCGATTTGCCAATCAGATCCTGACCGTTGATCCGATGGCTGACAGTCCATTTTGGGCGCATAAATTCGTGTCATGCTAGTTTCATACATCTCCCTGGATTGATTTAGTTTCTAGACTGTTATTTCCTCTCTTTACAGAAGGTCATGAGTGGAGATCATAAAAAATGTCATCTATTGAGTTTTATATCTATGGCCTGTTCTGCATATTTAGCTGTTTAATAAATTACCCATCAATTTTGCACTATATGAACAAGTTACATGTACGTTTATGTTTCACGCTAGCATCGATTGGTGTATACCTTCTTAAATGTTGGAATTTATGAATAAATATCTGTGAAAGCGCTGACATTGTAAGCACACATCTATGGAAAGAGTGGGAATAGTAATCTAACCTAGGCTGTTCTTAAGGCTTATTGGTGTGTATACCTTCTTAAATGTTGAAATTTCTGCATAAATATCTGTGAAAGTGATGGCATTGTAAGCACACATCTACGGAAAAGTGGGAATAGTAATCTAACCTATGCTGTTCTTAAGGCTTATTTAAATCACAATAGATCGCCAACTATACAAAACAAAGGTGTTTGACTTATCTTTTAATATTGATCACTTCTAATTCTTGATACATGCATATATGAGTTATCAAAACCAGTGCTGATAATATTGGTGATATTTCGCGAAATATTGTGAGATTTTCAGGGAAACGATATTTTGGCAAGTGAATATCGCGATATTTTCAGATTTGAAAATATCGTGATATTTTGAAAATCTCGGCTAAATATAATTTTTGCTTTATATGCTTAATTTTTTTCTTTTTTTGATGATTGCCAATATTTTATGATATTTTGCCGAAAATATATTTTCAAGACCCTCACCGATATTTTGCCGAGAACGATATTATCAACACTGATCAAAACTGCAACTGGATTGCAGCCAGGGAAAAACAGTCCTAGAAACAACGCATAAAATGCTTAAATTTCAATAAAAATATTATATATTTATGCACATCAGTGTGTAAAACCAAACCATTGGACATCAAATGTGCAAAGTTTGCTGATGTATATAGCATGTAAGGGTGAGAGCAAATTGGCACCTTGTTTAAAGCACGATTTGGAAAGAGGGTCTGTTTTATAAAATTAAAACATAAAAATGCTTTCCGGTTTCTAGGCAAAAACTGCTATGAGTTGGTCAGGTTCAGGAAAAATGCAGTTCTAGTTTGGTGAATGATTCAGGAAAAAAAAATGTGAACCAATCTTGAATGACTCTTTCTGATAACCATGATGCATTTTGCTAAGAAAATAAATTATAAATCTCTATCCACTATAAATAACAATTCTGGTGGAAAGGAAGCCTATATTCTAGATATGTTGCATTAGGTCTCATCCAAGGTTATTGGGACTGGCCGGACCAGACCAAGACCAGCCAGTCCAAACTAATTTACACTGAGAGGGCAAGAACTAGGCTAGTAAGCTGGCTCCACCCCAAACCGACCAGTTTTGATCTGGACTATTTATCAATCAATCGGGCCCACCTGGATGCTATCAGGGGAAAATACTAAGATTCTGGTCCTTCTACTCGATTTTTTCTTTCTTTGTTGACCATTTCTTCAACTTGATTTTCCAACTACTCCTGGTTCGAAGTTCCAACCTGCTCACAATCTGATCCTCAGAGAGTTATGGTTTTGCTAACTTTGGTCTCATCCCTTTGTTAATGCTTGTTTTCCTTGAGAGTTGGTTGGATCTTGTAATGAGTACCACTGCACCATATAAATGATTATCCATCCCAATTGTCCTGCGCTCTGAGAACATTGTTTATTATGTGCTCTCTATCAATATAGTAAGTGTAGTCTTACTGCTTTGTTCAACCTTTGTGTGTTTTTAACCTTATAAAATCACTTTAGCTTCCATTTGCAGTTAGGTGTTGTTTGCAGGGTAGAGTCTATCTACAAACCATTGGCTATTTATGTCCTCAATTATTATCACCATAGTTTTAAAAATCGACAGGTTCAGACTGGAAATCGGCCAAACCGGCCAGCTAGATAGCCTTGGCATCAAAATGGGCTAAAATATCCGATCCATTGGCTGGTGAGGACCGGTTAGGTGCCATGGTCGGGTCGAAGCGTGCAGAGTTGGGTGGGTTTGTGGGGCCCACAGATGTTTTCTAAAGGTGGTTTTGCCCAAACTATGGGCAGATTTCCCTCTAAATTTGCTCACTTACAAATATAAAAGTAAGCCCAAGCTCTCATTTGTCTCACACAATTGTTTTGAAGTGTTTGTGAGAGTTTGAGAGGTTGGGCAGTGCCGCAATAGCCTTGAGTTTTGGGGAAACAAGAAGTTTGGAGGTTCTTTGTCATCTTGGAGGAGCTTTCAAGTGTAGTTGGCATTTTTGGGAGGAGACTTCATCAACTAGTTTTCATTTCGAACCATCCAAATATGAATTTTCCCTAAAAAAGTTCTAGATTTATTGGTCTCTATTTTCAATTTTTTCAATTTTCGACTTCCAAGTTAAAATGCATTAAGGAAGAACTAGAAGGATAGTAATTGATCACAGGTTTTGCATTTTTCTATTTTATTTGTAGATCTCTTTCATTCAAAATCTACAGTTTCACCATCCATTATGGCCCCAAAAGCCAAATACGCTGCATGGGTTCATTATGATGTTGATGGCAAAATGTTGTGCAAGTATTGCAAGCACCCAATGGGAGGAGGGGGTATTTATAGGTTGAAACTACACTTGGGTATAAGAGGCCAAGTAACCCCTTGTGATGCACCAAATGAAGTAATAGGGCCTATTAGGAAATAATACCTTGAAAAGTTTGAGAAGTATTGTTGAATTTCCATGATCTTAGTGACTATGATAGAATCTTAGATCACTGATGCTACCAAACCAAGAATCTCAACAAAGCTACTTTGCACAACATAACGATATAATGTAGTAAATCAATCACATGCACAATAAGAACAATAAGAACAATATATGTAACCCAACGTCATTATATTATCAACATATAATACAACTGTCTAGGGCTCTCGTTCCAGGGATAATGGCCCTCATGCATCAACTAGTACAAGAATACAATATATTATCACAATCTCGTTGATATAGTGCACAATCACAACCTCTATGTCGTATCTTGTCCTGTTGGTCATTTGCTCCCGATATGCAGCGATCACAACTATGCCTCTATCAATGATCCAAATCCATCTAGTCACTAAACACGACTCCACCTACTCTTACGCTAATTGTAAGTCCATATACACATAAACACTTCGAGACTTCGGGACTCTATTTGAGTTGTTCACAACTCCGTTTGTAAACAAATCTCTCTGCCCACTGTTTCTCCTCAACTACTCAGGGTCTTCTTCCCACTATAGCCTTCCACTACTGCTATATGAAGGCTAACATAGGGCATGAGGGCTCCACCTATCACTGCTGCAAGTCTCTTATGCTACAATGAACTTTGGCTGATCCAATTTCCTCCTCTAGGCTGGCCAATCCTTGAGCACAAAATTGACTTTCTCTAGTAGCCTCCTTGGTCCATCAAGGAGCTACTTAAGCTATCAACACTTCACTCAACACACAATTGTTAATGTCCTTGTCCACCTATTATAGGGCTACTTTGGACATTTACACGTTTCCCTCCACCAACCACAAAGTGCCCAATACAATCTGTCCACACTTGGACCTATCCTCCTAGTGACAAAATGAACTTGAGATCATCAACCAACCATACCTTCACTGCTCTTGGACTGGTGTATACTATTGTTGATGAGGCTGCTTGGTTAGGGCTTCCAACAACCACATGTCAGCCCTCTCTACCTATCAAAAAGTCCCTCCAATAGCTGCAACATAGTTCCTTCTCCTCGCTACTATACCTCGTTGAGCTGTAGGGCTCAATTCATACCCTTGTTCTCACCCAACAACTCTTTATTCACTAAGGAACAAACCTTGGCTACCTATGTAGACTCATGTACCCAACAACAACCCTAAACAAAGATTTCATACACCACAAACACACCTTCACACAACCCGGACTTGTCCCTTGAGGCCTTGGCCTGCCTTTGTTCTTACTCGGCCCATGGAAAAGCACAAAATTAGACCCAAACAACTCTTCTTCTTCAACTTCGACCCCCTTTTTGAACTGTGGCTACCTCATATGATAATCTCCTATGCTTTGTTGCACTTGGGATGAAGAAAATGATTCACATACACCTTGTATTTATACACTTTACAAGGGCTTCAACGAATTCCTTCGAGAGTGCTTACCAACAGTCATAAGGTCACTAAAACATAAAGCTAACCTTAACTTTGTGTCACAAGCCAACACAATACATTAAAAAATTCATATATCCATAAGGACAACTTAGAATTTGATGATTTTCTTTGTGTTGGATTCCGCTCAACGTTTTCTATCATCTCCATTCATCACATGTCTAGTAGGCCTCATGGATTCACAACCATATGCTTGGGTTCAAAGCCCACACCTTGGGCTCCAAGTCCATAATGCCCTATTGTGGTTCTCTAACCTCCAAACCCCGAACCCTAGGACTTGGAGTACCTCCCAAGCTATCAAAAATCAACACTCCCTCTTAGGGAGGTACTTTGAAGACTAGGAAGTAACTCATCATCATCACTACTCGCAACATTCGCCCAACTCCTGGCACTCACAACTGCAACAATCCCTGTAGCGTGAACTACACCTCTCTCGGAAGTGTCGCCGTCACTAGAAGCATCTTGCTTCTTCTTCTTCCCCTAAAATGTCTTATTCTCCCTCCATGATTCCTTCTTGGCAATTGTAGGAGCACCCTTTCTCCCCACTGACCATGCACTCTTCTTGGGCTGCAAAGTCTCCCTTTGAACCTGCAAGCTAACTCTAGAAATTGACTCTCTCTGAGCCTCTGGAACTTGGACCTTCTTCTTTGAAACTTGTACCTGCTTCTTTGAAGCATGCACTTGCACCTGCTTCTCTAGATGCTGCACCTGGTCCTCTTGCTTATTCTTTCTGTGATCCATAGGCTTGCCTGTCAGCCTATATAGACCATGCTCTCTAACTCCAATCACAACACCTTTGGAGCTAGAGCCTCTGGGGTTGAGTCTTGCCTTCCCATCCTGGAATAAGAACTCAAAACCCTTCTACTCGATCATTGAGAAAAATATCACGCTATATCTGAGTCCTAGTACAAACAATACATCCTGTACTCGCATGACCTTTCCTGACTCCATCCTGAATGGCACAACTCCCGATCCTCGAACCTTTTTCTGACTCTTGTCGCCCAACGCCATGTCCAACTTCGAGTCCCACTCAGCTAGATTCTCGAATACCTCCTATGACCTTGTCATATGTTTTGACGCACCATTGTCCATGTACCATGCATCGTCATTGATGGTACCCTGTGAGAAATGAGAGATCAAGGCAAAGTCCTCCTCCTTCAATCTCTTGGTGAGAACATTTATCTTAGTAGAACTGGCAAAACCGACGACTTGCTTCCCTTTCTTCTTCTCGTCATCTCCTGTCTTCTTCTTCATTGGACATCTCGACGAAAAATGACCCATCTCACCACAGTTGAAACACTTGATTTTACTCAAGTCCTTCTTCTGCTTGCCTCTCATTCGTGCTACAAGTGCCACGTTATCATCTGAAGCCTTCTTCTTCGGATGAATATCCTCATCTCGCAACTCCTTCTGAATGAAGTCGTCCCACAGATTATTCCAGTCTAGCAATGATCCCCTTGATGAAGGGCTTCCATTCCTCGGTGAACCCTTTCAAAGTAATCCTCCCCATATCAGAATATGAAAGTCACACTGACGGCAAAAAGCTCATCTTTGAGCCGAGAAAACCTCGTCATATACGAAGTCACTCCTTCACCTTGCATCATCTTTGTGGACTACAACTTATCCTCCAATACCAATAAATGGTTCTTGTTCTTATTCTGGAACAAATTTTGAAGAGCCATCCACATCTCATGTGCAGTGTTATTCTCGGAGAAATGAGGTATTAGGGGGTCCTTCACACCATCTAGGATGATCAATCTTGCCTTCATATCTAGTTCCTCGTACACTTCCAACTCCTTAGGGTTGGTTGGCTTGTTGATCTCTTTCTTGGCGAACTCCCAGATCCTGTTGACTTGCAAGACCAACTTGATCATTTCCTTCCATGGACTATAGTTGGACAAACCTTCCAACCTATCCTCATACCGAAGACCAACCTACAACTTCGACATTGTAATGAGCCCTTCACCTAAAATGTGACTAACTCCCTCTTAAGCTGTACTCCGCTGTGCACACCCTGATTCACGGTCCCCAAAGTAGCCCAGACACGCTCTGATACCATGTTGAATTTCCATGATCCTGGTGACCAAGATAGAATCTTAAGCTACAAACCAAAGCTTTGGAAGAGATTTGTGGATGACATCTGCGTCATCTAGCCTCATGGTCAGGATAAGTTGGATCTATTTCTCTATCATCTTAATAATCAGTTTTGTTGCGTAAAGTTTACTATGGAATGTGAAATCAACGGGAGCCTTCCTTCTCTTGACTTCCTTATTTCAAAGAAGGACGATGGATCGTTCACACACCAGATCTTTCGGAAGAAAACTCACACGGAGCAGTATCTTCACGCTAAGTCCCATCATTTCCTTGCTCAAAAGTTGGGTGTTCTCAACACTTTAGCCACTTGTGTATTTAGAGTTCCTGATGAAAGTCATCTTAGATGAGAAAACCCATCTCCTCAAGGTTTTCAAAAATAATGGTTATAATAACCTCCAATGTCTTGGGGATTTCCTTAAAGCTGGCAAGGGTTCTAAGATTAAAAAAGAACCCAATGATCGGTTTTTGGGGTACACCTTTCTTTTATACAAGGGACCACTAATAAGATTGCAAGTATCCTAAGAAAGCACAAGGTTCTCTCAACCTTTAGGCCCCTTAACACTATTCAGATTTCCCTAAGAAATGTAAAAGACCCGGTGGACCCTAAGAATATCAAAGGTGTTTATGTAATCCCTTGTTCATGTGGAACACCCTATGTTGGTGAAACTGACCACTCAATAAATCAAAGGATTTAGGAACATGCGACAGACATCAAACATGGGGGGACCTGCTCTTTAGCATTATCAGAACATGTGGAAAAAACAAAACACATTATATGCATTGAAGACGACTGAGCCATTGCTAAGATAGATCATTTCCATCACCGTATGTTTAGGGAAGCTATAGAGATTGAAAAGAGGCCAAACAATTTGAATAGAGACCATGGTCAGAAAATTAGTAGTTATTGGATCCATGCCATTTCTTCTTAAGTTTATATATATATTTCCAATTTCTTAATTTTTATTATTTATTTGTAGTTTTATCTTCACTACTAATAAATGATTATCTTTTCATTATTGATTGATTGATTGATTCAATTAATTATTATTGTTATTATTAGTTTTTTAAGTTTGACCATTTATTATTTTTAAGTTTTTAGAATTAATTGTTTCGATTATTTAAGTTTGACCTAAATATTATTTTTATTTTAGTGTTTTCATTATTTAGATTTGACCCAAATATTTTTATTTAATTTTGACCATTTATTATTTTTATTTATTTTTAAGTTTTTAGAATTAATTGTTTTGACTATTTAAGTTTGACCCAAATATTATTTCTATTTTATTATATTATTATATTGATTTATTAATTGTTTTATTGTCATGATTATGTAGGTTTGATCTAAATATTATTTTTATGTTTATTTTGGATATTCATTTTATTAAAATTTCTTTTTGATTAATTATTTTCCTTAATTCAATATTAACATTTATATTCTAACAATTATTTCTTTATATTAAAATATTATTTATTTAGCCAAATCTAACTGTTTTCTTTATATGAAAATATTATTTATTTAGTCAAATCGGCTATTTTTCTTTTTCTCTTCATTTATTTAACTTGATGCCAAGATCTTATTCTTCATCTTGTCTTGACGATGAACAACACTGGATGGTTCGAAACGCGTCCACAAAACTTTGATGATGTGATTTTTACCGAAAGTTTTCTTACTTTTCAGAATCTTAGACCATTGACACTACAAAACCAAGAATCTCAACAAAACTACTTTGCACAACAGAACAATATAATGCAATAAATCAATCACGTGCACAATAAGAACAATAACAACAATATATGTAACCCAACATCGTTATATTATCAACATATAATACAACTGTCTAGGGCTCTCGTACCAGGGATAATGGCCTTCATACATCCATTAGTACAAGAATACAAGATATTATGACAATCTCATTGATCTAGTGCACAATCACAACTTCTATGTCATATCTCGTCCTGTCGGTTCTTTGCTACCGATCTACAACAATCACAACTTTTCCTCTATCAATGCTCCAAGTCCATCTTGCCACTGAACACGACTCCTCCTGCCTTCACGCTGATTGTAAGTCCATCTACACATCAACAAACGAGACTCCATTTGAGTTGTTCATATCTCCGTTTGTGAACAACTCCCTCTATCCACTACTGCTCCTCAGAGACTAAGGTCTTCTTCCCACTATAGCCTTCCATTGCTGCTATATGAAGTCTAACATAGGGCACGAGGGCTGCCACCTATCGCTGCTGCAAGTCTCTTATGCTACAATCAACTTTGTCTGATCCAATTTGCTCTTCTAGGTTGGCCAATCCTTGAGCACCAAACTGCCTTTCTCTAGTAGACTCATTGGTTCAGCAAGGAGCTACTTAGGCTACCAACACTTCACCCAACACACAACTGTCAATGTCCTTCTTGGCCACCTGTTCTAGGGCTACTTTGGACACTTACATGTTGCCTTGCACCAAACACAAAGTGCCCAATACAATCTGTCCACACTTGGACCTATCCTCCTAGCAACAAAATCAACTTGTGATCATCAACCAACCATACTTTGACTGCTCCTGGACTGGTGTATACTGCTGTTGATGAGGCTGCCTGGTTATGGCTTCCAAAAACCACATGTTAGCCTTCTCTACCTATCAAAAGGTCCCTACAACAGTTGCGGCATAGTTCCTTCTCCTTGTTGCTGTACCTTGTTGCGCTGTAGGGCTCAGCTCATACCCTGTTCTCACCCATCAACTCTTTGTTCACTAAGGAACAAACCTAGGCTCCTTGTGCAGACTCCTGTACCCAATCACAACCCTAAACAGAGATGTCATATGCCACAAATACACCTTCACACAACTCAGATTTCCCCTTAAGGACGCAGCATGCCTCTGTTCATACTCGGCCTCTGGAAAAGCACAAAATCATACCCAAACAACTCATCTCCTCCAACTTTGGCTACCTCAAATGATATTCTCCTATGATTTGTTGCACTTGGGATGAAGATAGTGATTCACATACACCTTGTATTTATACACTTTATAAGGGCTTCAACGAATTCCTTCAAGAGGGTTTGCCAACTGTCATAAGGTCACTAAAACATTAAGCCGGCCTTAACTTTGTGTCACAAGCCCACACAATGCATTCAAAAATTCATATCTCCACAAGGACAACTCAAAATTTGATGATTTTTGTTGCGTTGGGTTCTGCTCAATGTCCTCTATCATCTCCATCCATCACATGTCTAGTAGGACTCATGGATTCACACCCACATGCTTGGGTGCAAAGCCCACACCTTGGGTTCCAAGCCCCCAATGCCCTATTGTGGTGCTCCTCCAAACCCTAAACCCTAGGGTTTGGAGTACCTCCGAAACTATCAAAAATCAACAAGTATCAGGAGGCAAATGCTATTCGAGATGAAATTGCAACGAAGAAGGAACTTGAAGAAGCTATGGCTAGGAGAGAGAGAGAAGCAAGTGGGTATGATGATTTTGACTTTGAAGACTCCTCCAATCCCCAAGACCCCTTTTGTTATCTTCCTCCCTCCCTTGGGTATCAACCTCAAGGCCAAGTCAAAGGTAGAAAAAGGATGAACATTAAGAGTTATTTCACACCTTCCTCCACCTCAACCTCTGCTAGTGCCATTGCCTCCCAACCAAGTCTAAGTCAACCCACCTTGGATGCTGATTGGAAAAAGCAATGCAAAGATGTTGCTTTTGAATACATTTCCTTATGGTGGTATGATGCAGATATCCCCTTTAATGCTGCTCGCTCACCTTACTACCAAGCTATGTGGGATGTTGCTTTTGTTGCAGGAAAAGGCTTTAGAGACCCTACTATGCATGACTTGAGGGGAACACTTTTGCAAAAAAAGATTTCATCCATTGGAGAATATTTGAATGAATATAATAGTCATGGACCAAAACAGGTTGTTCCATCATGTTAGATTGATGGGCTGATGGAAAAAACCACACTATCATAAATTTCCTCATCTCTTGCCCTCAAGGAACCATGGTTTTGAGATCGGTTGATGCATTTGATAAGGTGAAATATGCCAACCTATTATTTGAGCTTTTGGATGACATTGTTACATTAGTGGGGGTACATAATATTGTGCAGGTCATCACTGATAATGCCTTAACCTATGTTTTTGTTGGAAATATGTTAGAGGTCAAATACAAGACCATATTTTGGACCGCATGCGCTACAAATTGCATAGACCTCTTGCTTGAGGACATAGGAAAAGTGGAGTGGGTGAAGAACATTGTAGAGCATGGCAAGAGTATCACAAAATACATCTACAACCACTCATGGGTGTTGAGCCTAATGAGGAAAAACACTGGGGGCAAGGAACTTGTTAGGCCTGCCATCACAAGATTTGCAACTCACTTCTTCACATTGCAATCTCTCAGTTCCCAACAACAAAACTTGCAGAAAATGTTTTCCAATGATGAATGGAATTCATCTAGGTGGGCTGGCAGAGAAAATGGAAAAGACACCAAAAAGAAAGTTTTTGACGACACTTTTTGGAAAAAAGCAGCAAAGGTGGTGAAAATTGGTGAGCCCCTCTTTAAGGTGTTACGGTTGGTTGATGGGGAAAAATTGGCCATGGGCTACATCTACGAGGCTATGGATCCGGCAAAGGTGCAGATACGGGAAACCTACAAAGATAGAGTAGGTAAATATGGGCCTATTTGGGAGATCATTGATAAGAGATGGAACAATCAAATCCATCGTCCTATACATGCAGTTGGGTATTTCTTGTACTCAAAGTATCATTATAAAGCTAAGCTAGGAGGTCAGAGATGGGTTGTATGAGTGCTTGGAGCACATGGTACCTGATGAGTCGCAACAATTGGAAATACATTAACAACTCACTTCTTTCTCTAGGGACACAAGCACATTTGGTAAAAATATGGCAAAGATTGCAAGAGAAGTGGATCAACTAGGTAAGCAATTCCAATTTATTTGTTTTTTTTGTGAAGTTCAATTGTTTAAAATTGACGCTGTAATTTGTATTTTGTAAATTGTTCAAAGTTCAAACTTACGATCTAAATAGTTGAAAAATGAACTCTAGTCTTTGCCTTTGTAGCACATTGCTGGGAGTTGTTTGGAAGCCAATGCCCTCAATTGCAAAAGTTTGTAGTTAGAGTTCTTAGCGAAACTTGCAGTGCTTCTGGGTGTGAACGCAATTGGTCTGTTTTTTAACAGATTCACACGAAGAAGAGAAATTGTTCGGAACAAAAACGATTGAATGATCTTGTCTTCGTGCAGTATAATCTTCGACTAAGGCGCAACCAGTTGCTAAACAAAAGACTTGATACAAATCCCATTGTGTTGATGTTGATTTTGATATTGATGCCATGGAGTTGGGGTGTTGATCCCAATGCAGATTTGGTAGTTGAACATGTAGCTGGAGGAAGCACAACACCAAGACTAAGCATGGCACATGGTATTGGTAAGGGGAATAGTAGTGTAGCTCGGCCAACTCATGCTTCTAGTTCTACTAGGCCTAGTATTGCTATTGAGGCTAGAGAGGAGTGTGCGGTGTCCTCATAGTCTAACCCAAATTATGTTTATGTAGGTTTTTCTGATGATCCCATCTCTAGTAATGGTGATGAGTTTGATGAGTGATCATGTTGATCGATGATTTGTACTTTGAGTTTGAGTTTGTACTAGTAGTTGTAGTAGGCTAGTGGCCTAGTACCTTGATTTTTAGCATTGTTTTCGGACTCTAAAGGCCATTTAGAGCCTCACTGGTTATATATTTTGTGGATGATATCATTGATATGTATTACACTCGATGCCATTTTGATATATGCACCCTTACATGGTATATAGATGAGAAGATTTTCCATATTTTGTCTCTAATGGTTTGGAATCATGGCTTGTAATCTTAAAAATAAGTTTTTTCATTAAAAAATAAATATTTTATGTATTTTTTTCAATTCCCAGTTTATTGGAACCAGTTTGATCCAGTTCTGGTTTGAATCACAGCTAGATAGGCGATCGGTTCGATGCCCGGTTCCAGTTTTTAAAACTATGATTATCACAACCTGATAAATGTGTGCAAGCAAGGCAATTTCCTGTGGGCTTTCTGAAACTTCCAATGCTTTTTCTCAACTGTATTTCATAGACAATTTTGACTAGATTCCTCCTAAGTTGTAACAAGATATGGAAAATTAAGGGCATTAGGTGTTTTTAGATTGATTGGTTTTCAACTCACTTTTATGGCTATATATTTTTTCTACCTGCAATAATTTGGGTGGAACCATTACTGGAATGTTTCATTATGTTTTAATGATTATACTTATGCCTTACATAGATACTAGCATGTGGAGTTTTCTTATCAAACATAGATCTTGGGCCGAGAGAGCCAGGATCGTGGGCCCGTAACCCATAGGTTTCCGAAGTGGAGCCACTAGGGGATCGAAATTTGCAAACCCTTGGATCGATTTTAATCAAGTGGTATTAGAGCAAGGCAAAGATTTCCTATAGAAAACAACTTCCAGATACCGTTAGGTAGAAGTTGTTGTGGCAATTCATAAATTGTCGAGAGAAGTGAGTAACGTGCAACAACGTGAGAAGGGCAGAGGAAGCTCAAGACGGTTCCAAAGGAGGTGAACTTGAAATGCCAAAAGTCTGAGCCAAGGTGAGCACCGATGACTCTGGCAATGTGTTTGTTTACTAACAGCTGCGGGTTTTGGTGTAATTGCAATCATGATTCCAACATTGATTGCTCGACTAATGCTAGCGCTAACCCCAACCTCTGATGTCAAGGTAGGACCGTGAGTTTGGGTTTAGAGAAGATGCATGTTGGGGAGAATTGTGGGCCGAAGGAATGAGTAATGAAGCTGAATGCCGCTACTAAGATTTTATGGTGCCACGAAAGTGTGGTTTGGGGGATTATTTGTTGCATATAAGGTTTAGGAATTTTATTGTTGTGAAAGGCCGAGAGAGCCAAGATCATGGGCCCATAACGCATAGGCTTCTAGAGTGGAGCCACTAGGGGATCGAAATTTGCAAACCTCTGGATCGATTTTAATCAAGTGGCATTAGAGCAGGGCAAAGGTTTTCTGTAGAAAACAACTTCCAGCTATTGTTCGGTAGAAGTTGTTGCAACAATTCCACAACTCCGGTTGTGGGTAGAATTGTTGAGAGAAGTGAGTAGTGTGCAACAACGACAGAAGGGTAGAGGAAGCTCAAGAAGGTTCCAAAGGAGGTGAACTTGAGATGCCAAAATTCTGAGCCAAAGGAGAGCACCGGTGATTCTGGCGATGTGTCTGTTTACTAACACTTGTGAATTTTGGTGTAATGGCAATCATGATTCCAACACTGACTTCTTGACTAATGCTAGCACTAACCCCAACCTCTAATGTCAAGGTAGGACCGTGAGTTTGGGTTTAGAGAAGATGCATGTTGGGGAGAATTGTGGGCCGAAGGAATGAGTAATGAAGCTGAACGCCGCTACTGAGATTTTATGGTGCCGTGAAAGCGTGGTTTGGGGGACTTATTTGTTGCATAGAAGATTCAGGGAGTTCATTGCTGCAAAAGGTTGAGAGAGCCAAGATTGTGGGTCCATAACCCATATAGGCTTCCGGAGTGGAGCCACTAGGGGATCAAATTTTTCAAACCCGTGGAGTGATTTTAATCAAGTGGTATTAGAGCAGGGCAAAGATTTCCTGCAGAAAACAAATTCTAGCTACTGCTGGGTAGAAGTTGTTGTAGCAATTCCACAACTGCGGTTGTGGGTATAATTGTCAAGAAAAGTGAGTAGCGTGCAACAAGGAGAGAAGGGCAGAGGAAGCTCAAGAAGGTTCCAAAGGAGGTGAACTTGAGATGCCAAAACTCTGAGCCAAAGGAGAGCACTGGTGACTCTGGCTATTTGTCTATTTACTAACACTTGTGGGTCTTGGTGTAATGGAAATCATGCTTCTAACATTGACTGCTCGACTAATTCCAGCGCTGACCCCAACATTTGATGTCGAGGTAGGACCGTGAGTTTGGGTTTAGAGAAGATGCATGTTGGGGAGAATTGTGGGCCAAAGGAATGAGTAATGAAGCTGAATGCCACTACTGAGATTTTATGGTGCCGCGAAAGCGTGGTTTGGGGGCTTATTTGTTGCACAAAAGGTTTAGGGAGTTCATTGATGCGAAAGGCAGAGAGAGACAAGATCGTGGGACCATAACCCATAGGCTTTTGGAGTGGAGCCACCAGAGGATCAAAATTTTCAAATCCCTAGATTGATTTTAATCAAGTGGTATTAGAGCAGGGAAAAGATTCCTCGTAGAAAACAACTTCTAGCTACTATTGGGTAGAAGTTGTTGCAGAAATTCCACAATTGCGGTTGTGGGTAGAATTGTCAAGAGAAGTGAGTAGAGTGCAACAGTGAGAGAAAGGCAGAGGAAGCTCAAGAAGGTTCCAAATGAGGTGAACTTGAGATGCCAAAAGTTTGAGCCAAAGGAGAGTGCCGGTGAGGTGTCCATGGAGGCTATGGTTGCAGCTCATTGTCGAGTCCGAGCAGAAAGCTCAGTGATACATGTGGAGAAGGAAGACCGAGATGGTGATGGACAAGATGCAACAATGAAGCATATGATTAGGAGATCATGAAGATCTTCAAGTGCAAGAGTATGATGTAGGGGCATAGACCCCACCCCAAAACATATTTGGTTTCGAGATGCTTCCAAAGGGCAAAGTGGCACTCAGTGAAAGAGGATGATTTTCTGAGTTTTATGTAAGATGCGAATGAATTCGTAAAGCCTCTAGAAGGTGATTAGCTGGCAAGAATGAGATTCTCCTTCTATTAGGGTTGTTTTGGGTCATGGTTTATTCTACCTACAAGTGTGTAAGAAGGCAGAGGGCCAAAGCGATGTAATTTAAGTGAGAAAGGCCTCAGGTCCTATATATATATTCACAATGTGTGTGTTGAATCCTGTCCCTATTCGATTTATGGTTGCTGAGTTTAGTAAACCTTGCCACTATTGTTTCAATTCTGTGTCCGTGTGTGTGTTGGCCAAGCGCCAAGAGATGGAGGTTCAACTGCGTAGAGCCACCATTGCTGAGTGTTGAGGAGAGGAATGAGGTGATCTTTGATCACCGTAGGGACCAATCATTGGAACTCTGGAGTATCGACCGAGATCAGAAACCTTACAGAGGAATGGATTTCGGAGGGAGATTGGAAATAATGAAGTCCTAGGATGATTGTAGGCTGTCGGATCTGCGGAGTGAACAAGGGGATTCAGGTTGGGTTCTATTAGTAGGTGTAGTGGGATGAAGCCTCAATTGGGCCAAATAAATGGCGAGCTTGTAGGTAGATTGGAGTGTGGAGTGAGAGCTGATCAAGTTCTGATCCCGACCTTGAGGCGGGGCCCATATAGTCAAGCTTGCAGGTCTAAATCGTATTTGCGTAAAAAAATAAAAGGGGACCGACCCCCGACTAACGCCAGTACCGACTCTGACCTGTGATGTCACGGTAGAACCATGAGCCTGGGTCTTGGGAAGATGCACGAGTAATGAAGCTGAATGCTGCTACTGAGATTTTATGGTGCCATGGAAGTGTGGCTTGGGGACTTGGTTGCTGTACAGAGGGTTTAGGGAGTTCGTTGAGAGGGTTTAGGGAGTTCGTTGCTTCAAATAAAAGGCCAAGAGAGCCAAGATTGTGGGCCCATAACCCACAGGCTTCCAGAGTGGAGCCACCAGGGGATCGAAATTTGCAGACCCCTGGATCGGTTTTCATCACAGAATGTACAACTACTATCTCACAGGCTAGCTATTCATGTTAGTTTTGCTCATTTTTCAGCCTTTTTGAGCTCAAGAAGAGCCTAGATAGGTGTTTTTTAGCATTCTAGACACAATGGCAGTGTTATTTTTGCATATTGAACTTGTATGTTGATGTATTGAGCATTTGAGCATTCAATAAAAGGGTCACTACTGGAAGCTAGACCCAGAGACGCAGCCCAAGAGGGGTGAACTCCATTATTAGTAGTGCCCATAGTTGATCGCCCACATTTATTTTGCAGGTGCGGAAGTGTTGTGCGGGAAAACCTGTATGCGGGACAAAGAACATAAAATTTCTTCCACAATGTTTTTTTATCTCAGCATACATTTGTGGATATTACATATTAATCAATTAATTAGTGGTTTGGGCTTATTAAAGTTTTGGACATGAAATGTTTAGGTTACATTTATATTAGGTGTGGAATAAGGGTCAATGATTAGTTGTTCCCATTACTATGTCCACGTGGGCTTGTTTTATTTGAGTTTCTTGAATACTAAGTGCATTTGTGACTTCACATCTACCATATATAATATATATATATATATAATATATATATATATATAATGATTTTTGGTTATTAATGCATGAGGGAAAAGTGTTGTGTGGGAAAATGGGCGTGTCGAGTAAGGAACAAAAACTTTCTTTAGTAATGTTTCGTACCTCCACATACATTTCCACAAACTACAAATTAGTCAATTAATTGGTGGTTTTGGCATATTAAAATTTGGGGCATGAAAAGTTTGGTTTACTTGTATATTGGCTGCAAAATAAGGGTTCTAACAATTTTTAACATATTATTATTCTTATTATCTAAAGCATATCATGAAATTTTGAAAGGTAATGTGACGATTCTAACTACTAATTCTATTTGTTGTCTCTACAAGTGCATTGGTAAGATGTTCAAAATAACATATCATGAATGAATAGCATATCTTTTTAGTTAGTATCTAATACATATGTTGAAAATTTAAAAGGTAATGTGACAATTGTAACCACTAGTTCTAGTTATGTTATCTGTAGGAGCATTGGTCAAGTTATGTTATATGCAATTTTTAGCATACACATTGCCAATGCATGTTTGATTAACTTTCAGGGGATCTAGTTACAAAAATATTTGTTCTCCCGACCATATGGTGGCCATTCTGGTAATTGCATGATGTGAGAGATTTTCTCTACAAGCTCATTTCAAATGTTGGTGCAAAACGTGTAGCATTTTTGTCAGGTAAGAGGTGCGTCATTCCTTCTGTATGTGAGTACTTAGAGCGTTTATATAATACAACGCTATAGTAATGATGTGAACGGTACAAAAACTGGATAATATGAGACTACTAAAAATGTTTATACAATATACGATACCGTCATGTAGTTATTAGGTTTGAATTGTTTTCTTGCTATGAAATTATAACCTATTTTTTTTTTCTTCTTATTTCTATATATTTGATCTAAATCATATCTTCAGAGTAGGGAAGATGAACAAAAGTATAATAGATACAGTTAAAAGACAATGATAACTTTGGTAAAGTTTTGTTTCTATTCTTTTTATTGTCATATGATTATTACATTATACAACTCTATGTTATTTTTCTATATTTTTTTACGTACTCTAACTAGAAACATCACTTTTTCAATTTCCAAGAAACATGTAACACTTACTGATTCGAATCCAGGACAACAAATACAAGTAAACTGGTACTTTGAATATTTTTGTAAAACATTTGTGCATTTGTACATTTGTTAATTCTTCAATTTAATATATGTAACAAGGAACTATAAATTAGAATTTGTCCAATTTAAAATCTATTTAGTATTTTACCTTTATGCATAGAAATTAGATTCTATCTGCTAACTATGAACCTAATATTAGAATATACGTAATTTATGATATATGGTTCTGTATTCAAAACCCAATTCTTACTTAGTATTAATTATAATGTCCTTTTAAGCAATGATTTGAGTGCAATATTTACGAATAGGGAAAAAATATTAGATTATGAATTGGTGTCAAATAAAGATATCGTCAATGATGTGATGATAGACATCGATGAAGAAGTAGAGATGACCATGAGCATAATTATAGAAGCAAATTATCACATGAGACACGGTTAAAAGAACAAAAAGCAAGCAAGAAAGAGAGAAATAAAGGTATTTGTGTCCAAGTTTAGCTAATTGTATATCAAATTTCTTTTTTATTTCTTTGAATTAATTTCAATTCAATGCTCATGACTAGGAAAAAAAAAGGAAAAAGGCTATGCGATCATTAATTGAATATATCAGCAACAACATAACAGGAAGCATTTTCCATTGCATTGTGTTAGTTATATATCAAACTTTTTGTTAGATGATCTAAAATACATGATTCATAGTTCACAAAGTTAGGATAGAATATTTATTTATTTAGAATATTTAATTAAATATTGGAGACACTTAGAAATACAATATTGTTGTAAAATATATGACATCTAGAAAAGTGTCGTTTCTTAGGCTCCAATACAGGAATATAGTTAGTAAATTTGTTAGTGTTGGAGAGGTAAATCCCCTCTACGGATAGAGGCGATCCCTACTAGCCCAGAACGGGTCTAGCAACAATTAATCAATGCTACTCTGCAAGTTCCTAGTTGCAATTAACAAGTGAGTAATGAACACCTACTTGGATTCCAACGCTATTCGTTTGATGAAGAGATGCCGCTCTCACTCCTTCGCTCTGGTCGGTCACGATCCTCCACTATCCTCACGGATGGACACCTGCACATGCAAAGAGAGAACAAACACAAGCGTGAAATCTAGTAAAAGCAACTATACATCAGTCAGAAAGGATGTAATTCACATTAACTATCATAAGACAAATGAGAATGGAACCATAACAGTAGTCATCTATCTTTTATTAATAAAAAACAGAGAAAGGTACAACCAATGTTCTGACGCTGAGTCCTTCTCAAGAGGGTCTAGCCAGCATGTCTCATAAGCATTCACCCTTGGAGGTAGATCTCCCAAGACAAACAACTCTCTCTCTCACACAAGACAACAAAACTTCACAACCTTCCTTAAGCTCTCTAGCAATCCACACTTAACACACCAACTGCCTATTAGGAGCAGCACTAAAACACTATGAATTCCTCTTATGTCAAAAACTATCCAAAAACTAGTTGCCCATGGCAATGGTGGAGGCTTATATAGGAGAAGGAGTCTCCATGAATGGTGGAAGGATAAGATTATCTCCAAGAAAGGTGGCTCATATGACAAACAGACATGCCATAGAAGGGAGGGCGACATTCACAAGGCCAACAACCAGGTCTGGAGTCATCTGGAAGGTTGGATGTTAGAACAAATTCGGCTAAAGAGGATCAGCGCGGGTGAATAACTGGACTGGCGCGCTGACATCGCATCTCAGTAACGGGGAAAGCTATGTCAGCGCGATTTAATACAAACAGAGGATGCGCTGGACATGAAATTCGACCAGCGCGGAAAACCCGTGTGCTTCCGCGCTAGCAGCGCACCAATTGCACTAGGAGCCGCCGGTCAGCGCAGTTATTTCAATAACAGTCGCGATGATCAAATAAACTTTGGCATACAGGGTTATTTGGCTAATTCAGAGAGCATGATCATGATGGATTTGAAATCATGACATAGTAGGGAGACTGACAAGGAGACAGTGACAAATTACTGTGTAACACGATCGTCCTTTGTGAAAGGACGCCAAAGCGAAACTCAGTTTTATTACTGCTTATGAATAAAAAATAGTGTTTGCGCCATTGTGTAAGGGTTGATCTGTGTTATAAACGAAATAAACGTGACCTGTGTAACTGGTGTGTAGATTCATGCGTTGCCAATCCCCTGAATTGGTTAAACTGTGGTTTTGATTTAAATACGTTAAGAATATCTGTGTCATGAATAATGGCTTGTGAAATTTGTGAATGGAATCTCTTTCCACAGAGAATAACGAGGTATAGACTGCGTGGATTCTAGGGACAACACCGGAAATTGGGAAATGTCGATTCCTAAAATCTCACATACAAATCCCGGATATCGTTAATTGCCAGATGTGGTTTGAACTGCTGTTGAGAACAAGAGAGATTTGTGGTATCAGATAGATTGGATATTCATTAACTTGCGTCCAGCAACTCCGGCAGTTGCGTATTGGAGCACAGGAAATGCCATTTACTTTTCCATTAGAGGACCTCGGGATACGGAGTTTGAAGGCGGGATTTATCATGGTTGAATCCAGTTGCCTCCAGATTACCCTTTGAAGCCCTCTTCCTTTATGTTATTGATGCCCAATGGCAGATTTGGAACTCAGATAAAGATATGCTTGAGTATATCAAATTATCACCCTGAGCATTGGCAACCATCATGGAGCGTTCGAGCTGCGTTGGTAGCATTTATTGCATTCATGCCAACAAAACCAGAAGGAGCAGTTGGATCTCTTGATTACTCTAAGGAAGAAAGGATTGCACTTGCCACCAAGTCCTGTATGCACCCACCAAAGTTTGGAAATGCAGATCGTCAAAGATTAATTGATGAGGTTCATGAATATATGTTGAAGAAGTCTCCTCCTGTACCTGAATGCTATGCTGTGACAAATAATCAAGAGGCGTTTATTCAATTGGCTGTGTGAGCAGTTTAAATTTGTCATATGTCTATGAAAGAATTATAAGTCTGCGTTCTTTTTATGTTAAGTGGAATCAGAGTTTTTAAATCAGCATTCCGGCATTTAAGAAAATGAATGAGATTGGTTTGTATGTTAGAGAAAGTCTGTGCTTGTAACCGTAGCGGATTGCGCCCAACGTTTTCAGCTTCTTCATCGGCCTGTTAAATCTGAAGCAGATTGATATGTATGTTTGTTGAGTCCTGTATTGCTTGTAGATTGAACTTAAAATTTTGAGGTACATTAGTTTTACCATATTGTAACACTATTTTGAAACAATATTTATGTTTTATGTTTTAATATTTTTTAGCACTATTTTGTAAGATTATTAT